>PVIR01004474.1:0-78811 GCA_004026965.1 Petromus typicus | reverse complement strand
CCATGGACTCCCAGATGTTAGCGACCAGCTCCATGGACTCCCAGATGTTAGCGACCAGCTCCATGGACTCCCAGATGTTAGCGACCAGCTCCATGGACTCCCAGATGTTAGCGACCAGCTCCATGGACTCCCAGATGTTAGCGACCAACTCCATGGACTCCCAGATGTTAGCGACCAGCTCCATGGATTCCCAGATGTTAGCTTCTGGCACTATGGATTCTCAGATGTTAGCTTCTGGCACTATGGATGCCCAGATGTTAGCGTCTGGTACCATGGATGCCCAGATGTTAGCATCTAGTACCCAGGATTCTTCTATGTTGGATTCTAAATCTCCTGACCCCTATAGGTTAGCTCAGGATCCTTATAGGTTAGCTCAGGATGCCTATAGGTTGGGTCATGACCCCTACAGGTTAGGTCATGATGCTTATAGATTAGGACAGGACCCTTATAGATTAGGCCATGATCCCTACAGATTAACTCCTGATCCTTACAGGATGTCACCTAGACCCTATAGAATAGCACCCAGGTCCTATAGGATAGCACCCAGGCCATATAGGTTAGCACCTAGACCTCTAATGTTAGCATCTAGACGTTCTATGATGATGTCCTATGCTGCAGAACGTTCTATGATGTCCTCTTATGAACGCTCTATGATGTCTTATGAGCGGTCTATGATGTCCCCTATGGCTGAGCGCTCTATGATGTCAGCTTATGAACGCTCTATGATGTCAGCTTATGAACGCTCTATGATGTCTCCTATGGCTGAGCGCTCCATGATGTCAGCTTATGAACGCTCCATGATGTCAGCTTATGAGCGTTCCATGATGTCCCCAATGGCTGATCGATCTATGATGTCTATGGGTGCCGACCGGTCTATGATGTCGTCATACTCTGCTGCTGACCGGTCTATGATGTCATCGTACTCTGCAGCTGACCGCTCTATGATGTCATCTTACACTGCTGATCGTTCAATGATGTCTATGGCAGGTGATTCTTACACTGATTCTTACACTGATACATATACAGAGGCATATATGGTGCCACCTTTGCCTCCTGAAGAGCCCCCAACAATGCCACCATTGCCACCTGAGGAGCCACCAATGACTCCACCATTGCCTCCAGAAGAACCACCAGAGGGTCCAGCATTACCCACAGAACAATCAACTTTGACATCTGAAGCTACCTGGCCTACAGAAATGTCAGCATTACCTCCTGAAGAGAGTGTATCACAGTCTGAGCCTGCAGTAAGTCAAAGTGAGATTTCAGAGCCTTTAGCAGTGTCTGCTAACTATTCAATGTCAGGATCAGAATCTTCAGTGTTAATGTCAGAGGCTGTTGTGACTATCCCAGAACCACCTCTAGAGCCAGAGTCTTCAGTTACATCAACACCTGTTGAGTCTGCTGTAGTATCAGAACATGAAATTGTTTCAGAGAGACCAGTGACTATTATGGTATCTGAAACTCCCATGTCAGTGGAGCCAGCTGTGTTAACATCAGGGCCTCCTGTTACAACAGAGGCAGTAGAAACATTGGATTCCATGAAATTTGAAGGACATGTTGCCTTGGAGACCTCTCTGTCATCGCTGGAGACAGCAGTAACTATCCCAGAGCCGGTAGAGAGTATTCAAGAGCTGCCCGCCATAGGAGTTCCAGAGCCCCCTGCAGTGGCTGTCCCAGAGTTTCCTGCTGTGGCTGTCTCAGAGTTGCCTGTTGTAGCTGTCCCAGAATCACCTATAGTGGTTGTCCCAGAGGCTCCTGCCGTGGCTATCCCAGAGACCCCTGCTATGGCTGTTCCAGAGGCCCCTGCCATGCCAAAGCCAGAACCACCAGCTGAGGCTGTCTTGGATCTTCCTAGTATGGATGAGCCAGAGCATGTTACTGTTTCGGTGTCAGCTGTTTCTGCTCTGGAGTCCCCTGCACCTGTCTTAGAACCACCAGTATCAGTCCTTCAACCTGCTATGATTGTTTCAGAACCATGTGTTTCTGTCCAGCAATATACTTTGACAGTGTCAGAGCCTGTTGTCACTGTCTCAGAGCTGACACAAGTAATACCAACTGAGATGGCTTTAGAGTCTACACCAGAGATAGCAGAATCTAGTGTTTCTTCACATGTTATGAAAGGGATGAATTCATTATCTGGTGATCAAACTCTTGCTCCAGAGATTGGCATGCAGGAGACTCCATTGCATTCAGGTGAAGAGACACATGCTGAAGGATACTTGAAAAATGACTCTTATGAAAGTGAACATGGTATAAATGTGGACCTTAATATAAATAATCATTTAGTTGCTAAAGCTGTGGAAAGTAATACAGTGTCTACTAGCACTGATTCTGTTAGTGGAATTGGTGAAGAGAAAATTTTGCTTATCAGTGAAACTAAACAATGCACATTATTGGATACTTGCCCTGGTGTTAACGAATCTGATGTAGGAGGAACTCTATCTTCTGTTGCTACACTTGCCCTGGAACCTGATACAATAGGAACTAGTAAAGGTATCGAGTTTGTTATGACAACTGCTGTCACTGCAGTTAATAAATACGATGACATTTCTTTAACTACCCATGATACTGAACATGACATGGTAATTTCCACCAGCCCCAGTGGTGTTGGTGAGGCTGACATAGAAGGACCTTTACCTGCTAAGGATATTTATCTTGATTTACCATCTAATAATCTTGTTAGTAAGGATATAGAAGAACCATTATCTGTAAAAGACAGTGACCAGACATTGCCAATTGCTCTTAGCCCTAAAGAAAGTGGAGAAGATAAAGAAGTACCTCTCCCTACTAACGAAATAGTGTCTGATTCAGGATTTTGTGCTAACATTGATGAAATTAATGAAGCAGATTTAGTGAGACCATTACTTCCTAAGGACATGGAACGTCTTACAAGCCTTAGGGCTGGTATTGAAGGACCTTCACTTCCAAGCGAAGTTGAACGTGACAAATCAGCAGCTAGTCCAATTGGAATTGGTTTGCCAGAAGGAGCTTCAGAATCATCTTCAGAGGAAAAAGATGATTATGAAATTGTTGTAAAAGTTAAGGATACACATGAAAAAAGCAAGAAAAATAAAAACCGAGACAAAGGTGAGAAAGAGAAAAAAAGAGACTCTTCATTAAGATCTCGGAGTAAGCGTTCCAAGTCTTCTGAGCACAAGTCCCGTAAGCGAACTAGTGAGTCTCGTTCTAGGGCAAGGAAGAGATCATCTAAATCTAAGTCTCATCGATCTCAAACACGTTCACGGTCACGGTCAAGACGAAGGAGGAGGAGCAGCAGGTCAAGATCAAAGTCAAGGGGAAGGCGATCTGTATCAAAAGAGAAGCGCAAAAGATCTCCAAAGCACAGATCCAAATCCCGGGAAAGGAAACGGAAAAGATCAAGCTCCAGGGATAACCGGAAGACTGGAAGAGCCCGAAGTCGAACCCCAAGTCGTCGGAGTAGGAGTCACACTCCCAGTCGAAGAAGAAGATCTAGATCTGTGGGTAGGAGGAGGAGTTTTAGTATTTCCCCCAGCCGCAGGAGCCGCACCCCCAGCCGCCGGAGCCGCACCCCCAGCCGTCGGAGCCGAACCCCCAGCCGCAGGAGCCGCACCCCCAGCCGAAGGAGCCGTACCCCCAGCCGAAGGAGCCGTACCCCCAGCCGAAGGAGGAGGTCAAGATCTGTAGTAAGGAGACGAAGCTTCAGCATATCACCAGTCAGATTAAGGCGATCAAGAACTCCGTTAAGAAGAAGGTTTAGTAGATCTCCTATCCGTCGTAAAAGATCCAGATCTTCGGAAAGAGAACGTCTAACAGATTTGGGTGAGTCATTCATCAAAAATTTTGTAATGCAAAATGATAACCTTTTTGTGATTGAATCAAATGGCATATTTTTTAGTTTTACAGATTAAATATGAGTAGCCTGTGTTTAGGAAGCACGAATAAGTGCACATAATTACAGTTACAAAGACCTGCTTTGGAGTATATTAGATCTGGAGTGTTTCCATAATTGAATGTTTGTTTTTGTTTTTGTTTTTTGAGACAGGGTCTTACTTTGTAGTTCAGGCTGGCCTTCAGCTCAGCCTCAAACTCACATCACAGCAGTCCTCCTGCCTCTGCCTCCCGAGTGCTGGGATTATAGGCATGAGTCTCTTGCTGCTGGGCCTGAGTCTCTCCACGCCCAATATTGTATGTGGTTACTGGAAGATCGAACCTGGGCCCTTGCGCTTGCAAGACAGGCAACAGAACCCCTGAGCTAAATCCCCGACCCATAATTGAATGTTTTATTTTGCTTGAGCTGTTTTTAATCAAAAATAGCAAAAACAGATGGAAGTCTTAAAGACTAGTGTATGTTCTGTATTGTAAAATACATCCTTGCAAATAAGCAAGTTTCATACTTTAGAATGTCTTAAATGCTCTTAAATTTGTACTGATTTAAAGTAGTATACAGAAATAAATAGTTGATAAATACATGCTGCATGTGGAGGAGAATAGTGTGCCATTCCCAAAGTGATTACAAGTTTGTCAGGGAAATGTGGATAAAATCTATGTGGTCTTTTTACCAAATGGGAAAACTGCTAAAAAAAGAGGATCTTTAAAAGTCATTTTAATTTTGGAAATAAAGTTAATTTGTATGTTAGAATCTTGTGGCTGTATGGTCATCCCAGTTTTGTAAAAAGCTAACTTTTATGTGACATTTTAATGGAAACTCGATTTAATAAGGGCTGCTTCTTGAAAAGTGAGCCAGAAAATGATTTGATTACAGCTGTAACTTTAAGGAAGAAAATTGATGCCTGAAATGTTTTTAGAATATGAATTCTAAATGAATTTTAATGATAAAAATGTATTGCTTTTAGGAAAACTGCTCATTTTTTCCCCTTTTACAGATAAGGCACAGTTACTTGAAATAGCTAAAGCTAATGCAGCTGCCATGTGTGCTAAGGCTGGTGTTCCCTTACCGCCAAACTTAAAGCCTGCACCTCCACCCTCAATAGAAGAGAAAGTTGCTAAAAAGTCAGGAGGAGCTACTATAGAAGAACTAACTGAGGTAAGCTGGACAGAATTCATTTAATCTTAAGTGGATTATTCCAGGGATGTTGACTCTGGAGTGTGCCAAAACCCGAATTGTGGGCTGAACTGATAATGGCTGGCACCGAGTGGCCAAAACCCGAAATACAGACGTGGCAGCGGCAGAAGCTCTGTTAAGCAGGCCATTATCCGGGATGGCTAAGCTCCGCTAGCTAAAAGTTACTTCCCATTACTTTTGCTTTCCAGTTTTAGAAGCCAAACTGACTGAGGAGTGGGACCGTTCGTTTGAATGGAGGAGGTGTTGAGTGAGCAACACGCAGAAGCTCGCCTACAGTTTCGTTTCCATTCACGACGTGTTCACTGATCGCCACGAGTGTACTGCATATACGCAAAGACACAGACAATCTTCAGAAATGATCTTTTGCCACCGGAGCTTGGAAATTATTGACAATAGCTGGCCATTGCCTGAAAGGAACTTCTTTCGCATCACCATTTCGGGTTTTGGCTGTTTGGTACCAGCCATTGGCGATAATGGCCGGCCATTATCAGTTCTTCCTGCGGTTCGGGTTTTGGCAGTAACATATATTTTAAATACACTTTATTTTTGTTTTTAAAAATATTGGATCTTTTCAATGGAGGCTTTTTTCGGGAGGCTTTGTTTTATTATGTTTTTTTGGGGGGGTGTGCTGAAATATTGCTGCTAGGATCCAGAAATACCACATTGTTTCATATAGTGAAACTTGTTATTGGCTAGCCTTATGCCAGCCTGCCACTGTCAATATATTGTGTTTCTCTTGGTTACATGCTTGGTATATTCTGTGTTTTTGGCTAATTCAGCTTTTTATTCTATTGTAATATTTTCAACTGATGATAGATGTGATGAATTCTGCTTATATAGAGACAGGTCTACCCAAATTTATTCTGACCTTTTTATAAAGTCAGGTAATAGAGTCTATTCCTTTGTTTCTCAGGAAGGAATTGACTTTGCTTTATTTGTCAGGCTGCATCAATTGCACCCGGTTTCCATCATGCCTTATTTTCCATTTGTAAGTTCTGTTCCTTAAAAGATAAAATATACAAAACATTTATGGAGAGACATGCCATCTGACCCTATCACAGATATTTTAGATTTTTTTATTTTGCCATTCATTAGAGATTATAAACTTAAAAATATGTTCCTTATTTAGATTTATTACAATAAGAATTATAATTTTAAAAATGAAATAAGCACCTAACAAAAGTTTCTATTGGCTAACTTAAACTCAAGTTCATTATTTAAAACCCTACAAATACTTAAGAGTATTTTTTAGCCTCATCTTCAGTGCTCTTCTTCCTTCTGACAAGTTTTCTTTCACCTTTTTACCATCATCTGAACAGATTACTTTCCTTTCCCTACTACTTCTTGCTCTTCACTATGAAAAATATGGTTTAGAATTCTTCAAGGAATAGTCTTTGATTATCAGACCCTGCCTGACTCCATTCTTTCTTAAGCCTTTATTCTTTCAGCACTTATATGCCCAGTTTGTATTATATCAGTTTGCACTTGTTACTGTGTTGCTCTGTAAAAATCGTTCTTCAGTTATTTTATGTATATGTATTCTGTCTTAATTAGATTGTGAGCTCCTTGGGAGCAGGGACCATGTCTTTTTTTTTTTTTTTTTTTGTATTCCCCAGACAGTGCCCAGTACAGTGCTCTGCACATAGTAGGTGCTCAATAAATGTTGTTGACTGATTGGCCAGTGTGTTTAAATAATAGCTAATAAGCTAATGATAATTTTGTTTTCCTTTGTAAGGTGCTTTTATGTGCTTTCTAGAAATTTCCACATTATTCTACATAAACTATAAGATTTATCTTGTTTGTTCTTACTTTAAAGAAATGCAAACAGATTGCACAGAGTAAAGAAGATGACGATGTAATAGTGAATAAACCTCATGTTTCGGATGAAGAGGAAGAAGAACCTCCTTTTTATCATCATCCTTTTAAACTCAGTGAACCCAAGCCCATTTTTTTCAATCTAAATGTAAGTATTAATACTTCCTGATTGTGAAGTAGCACAACTCATAGAGTGATTTAAATAAAGCTTAGTGGAATTTAGTGTATTAAAAGTTTGGTTTAAAAACTAAGCAATAATTAAATGATGTCCTGTAAATTAAACATAATCGTTTATGTTGAAATTCTTCAGAAACCTCTTAAAGTATCTTACTAAGTTTTAAGTAAGAAGTTTTTTTTTTTTTTTTTTTTTTTTTTTTTAAAGATTGCTGCAGCAAAACCAACTCCACCAAAAAGCCAGGTAACATTGACAAAAGAATTTCCTGTGTCATCTGGATCTCAGCATCGAAAGAAAGAAGCAGATAGTGTTTATGGAGAGTGGGTTCCTGTAGAGAAAAATGGTGAAGAAAACAAAGATGATGATAATGTTTTCAGCAGCAATTTGCCCTCAGAGGTAAGTAAGAATAATATTTTGCATTTTTTCTTTTTTTATACCTGATTCTGCCATTTTATTGTTACTTTATATCTGATTTGGATTCTGTTTCACTCTTCTTAGGGCCGGGTTAAACGGCAGGGCCGGGTTAAACGACAGATGAAACATCCCGCAGCTTCTCATTTCACAGTAACTCGATGCAATTCACTTTGTGGGAACAAGCCACAAAGTGAAAAGCATCGAATTGCAGAGAAAAGTGTTATCACATCCCTACCCAACATTGGGCCCTCTATGCATTTGTGGGAGGGTAGCCCAAGGTACAACTACTTAGCTTCCCGTTTTGCTTCAAGGCTCTATAGCTCTAGATTTTGGTGGTAGCAAATTTTTTGGGGTGGAGGGCTTGAGTGGAGTGGAGGGAGGCAGATCTCAGGTTCAACACAAGAACTGGATTGGAAAAGGTATAGATTGATGTGGACATTTTGGGTACATAGCCCAGTGCTCTTAATTGATGGTTCCTTATAATTTTTCTGGGTTGTTTGTCAAATAGCCTTTAATTTTAATTGTTTTACTTTCTGTGCTACCTTGGCCCATTTGAATTCTTGTGTTTAACCTTATGTTCAGCCTTGGTATTCCATTCCCTTCTCCTTACCCTCTTTGCTACTATTAAAAATTGGAGAAGTGGAAATCATGCATTGAAATTTCCATAAGGCTATAGTTGTATCTTGTCATAGTGACGCAGTTAAGAATGCCAAGTGTCAAAACAACCCCATTAAAATGCCACCTGGTAATGTGCTGCTAAATATAGTGCACATGAAAACAGCAAGACTGTATATATATGTAAATATATATATATATCTGTATCTTTGTATGTATCTCTGTATCTGTACCTTTGCTGTATCTTTTAATAAACAGTTTACTTTTATTTAACTTGTTGTGCAAAGTCACGCTTGGGGGATTGGGGAGGGTGGAGACCTAACTAGGGGAGGTGGGAGTTTTAAATGATACCATAGACTAGTTGTCATCACCTCTAGCCCTTGGTTTCAAAGGCTTTCATTCATCTAAGGATTGGACTAGGTAGGTACCTGATGCCCTTATGGGCTTCTTTTTCTTGTAGCTCTGGGATATAGGTCTGAGAAACCTATGTTCCACTCTTCACTCAGGTCTCCTACGTAGGCTATATCATCATCTTTAAGTTAACACTTCGAGTTCTATAAATCCTGGCTGTAAAATCAGAAAGTAAACAGAACCCAAATCAGAAACTTTTGATAGCAGTATTTTTTTCCCTGAAGCTATTCACAGATTACATTTTCACTGTGGCCTTTTGTTTTGTTTTTTGACTGGTGGCATTGTGAAAGGGAAATTTTCTATACAGTGAAACTGGATATAATTAGCTAACGCAGCTTCCAGTTAAATATATTGGTGTGTCTTCACATGGGATTCAACAATTAAAGCAAGTTATATATCAACAGTGAGGGGAAAGAAGCTGGTTTGGACAATATTGTAGTGAACCAGTTGAGTAGCTCAGTTGGTTAATCCCCAAATCAGGCTAGTTACACATCTCAAGAGGGAAAGGTTAACTGACATTTGCAGCTGACTTAATCTTCTTATAGTAGCTGAATATAAATAAACCATGATGAGGCTTGTGCAGACATATTAGAAATCTTGATAGATAGGCTTTAAATGACTACTTTATTGCAGATTATATTTAAACAAATATAGCTAGGGAAATTCAGAGAAAAATTTGCCAGTAAAGTGAAGATCTAATATTGTAGAATTTGGAGAGGTTTTCCTGAGAAGAAAATTAACTATAATTATTTTGGTTACCTGTAATTAAACCTGGCAGAAGTGCTTATTAAATCCTGACTGCACTTGTTTTGGATGAAGAGAATGTGTGTATTTAAATTTTAGTTCACAGCTGTTAAGTGCTTGTCAGATACTAGTAAAAAGTTGAAGAAAATTATTCTGTTCATAAAATCTCATTAGGGTAGAAAGTGAGGTATTCCAAGGGCTAAATGAAGGAAGCAGTCTCTTCCTGAAAGATAAATACTGTTTGATAATGGAACTCTAAACTATTAGAGGATTAGATTCAAAGAACATACTGGTTAACTTCAGTTCTAAACAAAAGAATGCCAAAATTTTAGGGAAAAAAGCACAAGATTGTCATTTGCTTTCAAAACTGCACTTTTACTTAGCAATAATGTTAAACACTCAGGAATATATTCATGATATAAAATGTTTAAATTGAATTTGCAAATATTCTGTGTACCAGTGTCTGTGGATGGAATACTTTGCATGGGTGAATCAATTCTTTTGATTTCCTTAGGGCTTGAAATAAAGTTTCTCTTGATTAAAAAAGAAAGAAAGCTCTTTTCAAATGTTCAACTTTCAAAATTAGTTTTTAAAATTTTTAAATGTCTTTTAAAAAATAAATTTATAGTTCTTCAGTCTTGACCATAAAACATTTAGGCAAAGATTTCAGGTCTTATCTCCAGAATGGCTGAAACGTCTGCTATCATTATTGCATAACCTGCCAGTTATGTTGGCACAGAGGGCTCTTTGACATGAGTGGGTAGGCACTGTGGATGGCTTAGCATAAATCCATATTTTGTTGGAAAAAGAACTCATCAGATTATGTCCCCTTCTGCCATAGCATCATCTGGCTACCCAAAACCATACAGGATTATCCTCAGGAATGATGACAGAACTTTAACTAGTTTGATACTTAATTTGTAAATACAGAAATGAAAGTTGGAAAGTTGGTATTTAGAAAATAGTCATAGAGGTATTCTTGCAAAGACATATTGTTTAGAAGATTTAAATGTACTCTTGTCCTAAATATAAATGGAGGAGTAGCTATATTCATAACCACAAGAGTGAAGTTTTTGTGGGTTTACTAGCATAGATGTTTAGAGGCCCAAATCAAATGATTGCTTAGATGTTCAAATGAAATCTTCATCTCAAGCAATGTGCTAGATTTGTGTTACTGAATCATATTTCGGCATCTCAGTGAAAATTAATATTTTAAGTTTAGAAACAATTTAGAAAATTTAGGAAAGCTAGAGTAATGTGGACATTTTAGCTGGAAATTAAATGCACTGTAGAGTGTATAATGAATAGCTTTGTTCTTCTCTGCCTTATGTTCTAGATTAATACTAAATTTTAGATCATTTAAAATAGGTGCTGTTTTTCCCTCACAATGAAATTAATGTTGGTAGAAGTATAATAAATAAATAAATAAATAAATCCCAATATATAAATGCTATAATTTAAAAATACTATAATTTGGATATTCTGCATTTAGTGGATTTTCTGTTAGATATGAACCTGTGTATTTTAATAATTTTTGCTAGGTACTTTTAAATGTTTTATAGGCCAGATGCTTATTTTTAAAAGTTTTTGTTACTCTTATAATTTACTTTTATAATTTTGTTTTAATTTTCATATCTGAAATTACTTGTTTATGTTTTCCTTTAACTACTTTTTACCTGTCCCATCCTAACAACGTAACAATTTTATATCCTTAACACTAATATCCTACAAGTCTTAAAAGGTTAACAGAACGAGAGTAAGTTCATTGGTGGTACAGGGTTTTTAAATGAGAAAGATGTAAAAGGTAAATATATAATGTAGGTCATGAAATGCATGTTAACATGTTAACATGGTCGCAGTTGCACTGTATGTTTTATTATACATAAGAGTCTTTGTCAGGTTTTAGAGTAATAGTGATCAGCATTGTTTAATAGAGTTGAAATAATGGCTAGTTCTTATAGTGGAAACATGTAAGACTTGATTAAACAGAAATTTAAGATTTCTCTGTTTCTTTCTTGGCTTGTTGAAGGTCTTTAACATCATTTTGATACCTTTCCCACATAATCTGCTTCTGAACAGTATGAAAAGATGGTCAAAATTCAAAATTGCCATTTTCCAAAGCAGTAGTAACCGGCCACTGAAAAATTACTTTTATCAATAGCCACATTTCAAGTGGTCAGAAGCCATCAGCAGAAAAGTTCTGTTGAGAGTACCATTTTAGATGGTATCTGATATTTAATGCTGATAGGTTCATCTGGTATGAACCTTGAATATTAGTGCTTTTGAGATTATAGTTTTTAAATGACTTATTGCATAATCTGAATTATCTTAAAAAGCTGGAAAATAGGCTTTTGAAATATAAACTCTTGATCTTTAGGAAGTTAATATAATTTTGATTTATTTCATCTTAAGTATACTTTTTCACATTTACAAATATAAATATGAAATTGTTATTATTTAGAAATAAATTTTTGATATGAACTTGCAGCTTATTGAGTGTACTGAAGAGTAAGTTGTATTAGGAAAAAAATAATTGTGATTATATCAAAAGCAAATTTAATTCAGAGTTAGATATGAACTTAATATGAAATACTGAGATGAAGGAAGTTTCATTCTGAGGCTAAAGGATGATATATTTACCCTACTTCCTAATAAAAGCTAAAAAGTGCAAAGATCTCTTATGTCTCTAGAAGGATGAATCCACACATATTTTAGAAAAGTTTCTATTGCCATCTAAGTGCATTTTTATGGCTAATTTATAGGTGGAGATTTAGGGCTTCAGGTTTAAGATTGTCAGTAGACATGTGTCTCCAGTATTGTAGAGTTCAGCCTTTCCAGAAAAACTGCATAAGCACCCTGGAACTCATATTTATAGATTGCTTATATAAGCCAGAGTAAGTCTGGGAGGGTCATGAAACAGTACTTTTCTCTGGGGCCTTCAAAAATTATCTTGATATTCCCACTTGACAGATTTAGGAAACATCTAAGGTAGGATTAGATAGCATCAATTTTGGCCTGAAATATCAGCATTTTCATTTTAAGTCCCAGGACTCTGACAGAAGAGATTTGAGTCATGGGAATGAATTCACTTGAATGTAGAAGTGAAGGTAGACATAATTAGATTTTACAGTGTTTTAATCTGACTTTGCTTAAATCTTTCTTGTTTTCATAATAAATAGTCTGTGCCTATAATTTAGTAAGTTGACTAAAGTGTAATAAGTAGTCAGGTCAGTCTTAATTTTATTTCCATTTTAAGAAATCATAAAAATTTATAATTTCTGGAAGAAAAAACAATATAAAGGAACCAGGTGATTCAGCAAGATAACTAAAAATAATAGTCACTAAAAGATTCTAAAGGTAGGAAGACCAAAATCCACACTATGCCTAATGTGTATTCTCACCCATGTAGCCTTCTTTACTATAAATCATTTTTTAAAAAATGGTTTTGTGCACAAGTCTTAACTGCAACTATCTTGAGTTTTAAAAAAGTCTGAGTTTTTAAAAAAATCTTGAGTTCCTTATATATATTTTTCATTTCCGTGAAGCACTTACTAACCATTCTGCGTGAAAACATCAAAACTTTCCTGTGTTGGATAAGTATTCTACAAAAGTGAATTTTGTGTGAAATAACTAGAAAATAATGGGTTGAATAATGCTATAAAAAAATCAATAAAAAATTGTGCTCTTAACCTAAAAACTGTAGGTTTTTTTTCTTCTATGGTTAAACTTTTCTCAGATTGGACAAATTGAGAATTTAAGGATTATATTTTTTTAAAAAGTTGAAATGGCCTTTTCTTGACGAAGTTTTATTTTCTCCCCTTCAAGTGGTGGGAACACAATACACTCTTGCTCTACCACGGAGCTACATGCCCAACCCTAGCATAAGGTTTTAAAAGGTAGAATATTACCTTTGAGAAAAAGCTAAGATCTTAAAAACATCTCGTTTAAGCCTGCCTTAGAAGATATTATAGACATCTACATAATAATTTTAATAATTAATGTATATAATTGAAACAATTTACTCACATGCTTTATGTTGTTTGAAGAAATTAGGTTCATAAGACCGAACTGTATCCATGCTCAGTTTTGAGGTCAAAGATGTACTGATAAGTAAAAAGTGATCATTGACATCGTAATGGTTTTCTAGTTGGTATTCCAAGAACTTTGCTTATTGATTTTGAAGATTATAGTAATAGGTATATTAACATGAAAACTAAAAGGTATATAATTTACAAGAGTTCAAAAGATTCTCATTTTATACTAAGTGACTCATTAGTGAAGGTTAGAGATTCTGAATTCTTACTGAAACTATGTTTGTGATTGGATTATTGCAGAAGATTTACTGAAATCAGATTTTGGACTGAGTTATACTACCTCTAATATTTTGTAACTGTCTTACCTTAATCCTTTACTTTCCAAAGTTACTTTTTTGAGTCTTCCCATTTTATAAGGTCATTAGTACATAAGACTTTGTTTCTTAAATGTAGTAATTAAAGATGGGCAACACTTATCAGACTTCAGGGGGCTGTGGTAATTTAAGATAATTATCTATGTTTTCTTTTTAGCCTGTGGACATCTCTACTGCAATGAGTGAACGTGCACTTGCACAGAAAAGACTCAGTGAGAATGCATTTGATCTTGAAGCCATGAGCATGTTAAATCGTGCTCAAGAACGGGTATGTGTCAGTTTTACTATATAAATAAGAATTTCACTCCTTAGATGGTTGAGAGAGGAGAACATCCCAAGTTGTGATACTATTTATTAAATGAAAGTGATTTGGGGTTGGATTATTCAATTAATGTTCATTATGTACTATATTGAAAGAAAAAAAAAAATTCTTAGCCCTAAGAGTTTACAGTCCAGTGTATGAAGATAGTTAAATGCCTACATGAGCCATATGAGGTTGGCAGGTGTTAACTACTAGCCCCTGTGTTTCAGTTAAGGAAATTGATAGTAGGTTTGGTTAAGTGACAGCTAAAGTCATACAACTAGAAAGTTGGGGAAACTGGGATTCAAGTCCAGGGACTCTAAATGCAGAATTATACTTTTAATAATAGACATTTTCTCCATTTTTTTTTTCTTTGTATGATAAATCCACATAGACATATAGGGTATGTTCAGACAGGAAATAACACTAATACACTAATTATTCAATAAATACACTTTGATTGAGAGGGTATTGTCACAGAAATGTTAGTGATATGGACCAGATTTCTTAAAAGGTGGTTTTATGTATTTGAGTGGACCATTTATTTAACAGTCTGTATAATTTCTCACAGTAATTAAAAATCCAGCCAGTGATTGCATTTTTACAATGCATCTTTTTTTTAGGTTTTTGAGACAGGGTCTCGCTTTGTAGTTCAGGCTAGTCTCAAACTCTCAGTAATCCTCCTGCCTCTGCCTCCTGAGTGCTGGGATTATAGGCATGAGCCACCGCATCTGGCTACAGTGCATTTTTTTAAAAAAATTATCTTTATTGGTACATTAAATATACACATCATGATTGCACTCCATAATGGGGATTTGTACCAGCATAAGACACAACTTAATTCTCATTTTTTTCCCATCAGTGCATTTTTTTTTTAAGGTTTCTTTTGAGATAGGGTCTCACTTGTGGTTCAGGCTGGCCCTGAGCTCAGCCTCAAACTTACATCACAGCAATCCTCCTGCCTCTGCCTCCTGAGTGCTGGGATTACAGGCGTGAGCCACCACACCCGGCACTGTGGTATGTGGTACTGGTTGCTGCTGGAGTGAGTCTCCACGCCCAGTATTGTTATGTGGTTACCGGGGATGGAACCCGGGTCCCTGCACTTGCAAGACAGGTGCTGGAACCACTGAGCTATATCCCCGGCTCTACAATGCATTTTTATAAAAGTGACAAAATAATCTTTTGCCCACTGATCTATTTTTTTTGTATCTTTTGATATTTTAGAGATAACTTCTTATCTCTTGATATTAAGGATTCCCTCTGAATGTTAAAGGCATTCTTTAGGAAGTCCAGTCAAAAACATTTAGTTTTAACTGTTCAGTGTCTGTTGATCCATTTTTGGAATGCCCATAACAATAGAACATAATATTTAAAAGTTTAATATTCAAGTATTATTCAGCCTTTACAAGATTGATACCATTTTTCTTTATTAAATTAAAGTATATATTATTACCAGTGATGTTTTAATCAGATAAGTTTTGTTAAGGCAGCTTCTTTTTTTCAGATTGATGCTTGGGCTCAGCTGAACTCTATTCCCGGCCAGTTCACAGGAAGTACAGGAGTACAAGTTCTGACACAAGAACAGCTGGCCAATACTGGTGCTCAAGCCTGGATTAAAAAGGTACACAGTATGTGCATATATGAGAGTATCAAAGTACAGTGGTACATATATTTGGTGGGAAAATGTTTCATTAAAAAATGCATGGAAAGGCTGGTGACTCTAACCAAAAGTTCCTGAACAAATTTGCTGTGTGTATATGCTCCAGGATGGACATTGAAGAAGGACTGGAATCATGAGACAATCGCAGATATATAAATATGGCTTAAGAGCCACTCATTTTTATTCTAAGGTTATTTTTATTTATTATTTGCTGCTGTTACTGGTTTTGGTGGGGGTGGTTTTATTTAACTGTTTGAATGCTGTGTCAGGTGCTGTCCAGAATATTCCACAGTTCCTGTTGGACTACTAACCTAATCATTTCAAAGCAGTGGTTCTCAAATTTTCTTCATCATGGGATACTTTATTACAGGTTTATTTTTGGTGGATCACTACCCCCACAAGCCCTCTATCACCCTAATGTTCTATTCCTCTGCCCTTGTCCTCTCAGTAGTGCCTGCACCCTCTTCTAAGATCCCTTGGCCTCTACTCCTCATGCCTCTTGTGACTTCCAGCCCCAGGTTCCTATATGGTGGTCTGCTGTTGATTACAGCAAGTGGTTGGGAGGCCCTAGTATTAGCACTGCATGTGTTGAACTTGCCATGGGACTGGAAGGCTGGGGGGAGGATGGCTGGAATGTGGGGTGGGCAGTGCTGAAGGGTGGTAAAGGGGTTGGGGAGGGGATGGACGTTATTATCTGTGGACCACCATGTAGGCCTGGTGGCCTTTGGTGATCCACAGGCTCAATTTGAGAACCACTCATTTCATGAAGAAACAGGATATATAAATCAAGGGAGAGGATGGACACTTCGTGCTATGAAGATGTAGGTGCACCTGGTCTCAGATTCCTGCAGTGAGATGTGTGAACTCCACCTACGGCTGCCTCACTATTGGGGGAGTCCTAGGTGGTGAAGAAGGGCTTGCTGAAGAGAAGCATTCTGGTGAAGGGATGTTGGTTGGATGGGTGATGGGGAATTTGTTTCAGGAGTACTGACAGCATAGCAGTGCTGAAACTGGGAGGCTGCTTGGTCTAATGGATTGGGAAGGTTTCTTTATCGCGCTGTATTCCTGACTTCCTTGTGTGCTCATGGGCAAGTAATTCTTTGGAATTTCAAAGACTCCCAACTGTCAAGTGGAGACAAACAGGTCTTCATTATTGCCTCACAGAGTGGTAATCAAGAATGTAACGGGGATCTTTTAGAGAACTACAGTGTCATTCGTAAAAGACTTTCTGGAAAATGGTACTGGTTGATTCAGATATAACATTTCAGTTTTGATAGTATCTGTTGATCCTCTTATTAACAAATTAATAAGACACATACCCTCATTTTGCCTGTGTCTTGAAGAGTTACATACTAATATGTTTACAATAAGTACATGATTAGATTCATTAAAAAATGGAAAGTTTGTTTACCAAGGGGGTGGTATTAATCTAGCAAAATATGTTGAGTTTGGATTTTAAATTTTACACTAATACATTGGCACTAAAGTGAAAGTGATTTGTGTAGTACTTTATTTGAAAAATGGCTTTTATCTTAGTAGGAACAATTATAAATGAACACATCTTTTTCTTTTTTCCTTTGTTGGGCTGGGGACCGATCCAGTGATACGTGCATGCTAAGCATGGGCTATACTATTGAGCTGTACCCCAAGCTCTGATTATCTAACACTACTTTTGAATCTGAGTGCTTGGTACTTGAGGAAGTTAGATAGGAAGCTTATGGTGTTTAATAGAGCCTTAATAACAATCCATATATATTTTGCTCCCATTGCAAAATTTTAGTCTGATCTCTGTAACGATGTGCTGCTCCATAATTTTACTAAATATTACCCTGTCAACATAATAACTTTTACAAAGTGAATCTTTTTCACTTGATTGAATTGGCTCCACAGCTTTTTACCCATCTTGGAGACAGCTTACAGATTTTCAAATAAAATGTTTAGTGGAACCCTTTAAAAGGTTATTCTTACACTTTATATGAAATTACTTTGGGAAGCAAATCATTTTAATAAATTTCATAAAGTATGGATGTGTTCATCAGGTCAAGCTTTAAATTATAGAACAAATCAACTGTTTGAGGGAAAAACAGCATTATACAGAATTACTAAAGAATGTTTGCTTAATATTAAGGAAGGAGCATTTTGTAAAATGGGCCAGAACATTTAGAAATCAATCATTGGGCAATGTCATTGGGAAAATGCCATGTTTCCAACAGATACTGTCTAATTCATTAACTGTCTCAGATACTAGCTCAAGTGTTCATTCATCTCTTCTTGCTTTAGTGTAGCACAGCACTCTGTATTTAAAAAATTTAAGGAATTCCAGCATTAGCCATGTTCTAGTTTGTTGCAGTATATTTTTGGATAAAGTTTGGGTCATATTTGGATCCATAAGTAAAAATTTTAAAATGGTTATTAAAGAACATTTATTTTCTAGAATGAAATTATTTGGATATAACTTGATAAATACCGTGTATAATTGTGGTCTCATTACATTAATCAGGTTTTTGTTGCATACACACTGGGTAATAAACAACAGGTGAAAATATTAGAGTAAAGAAACAATGGAAAAACATGGGTTACTTGGGGATTTATATTGTACTCTGTCTGCACAGTTGCCCTTTTTTTTAGGATTGTTTCCTGGAAAAGAGGGGCAGATGAACCTGGAAGTAAGTAAAAGTCATTCTAGGTGTGTAGCATCAAGGCAGTTGATATCCAAGCATCAGCTAACTTTTCTCTTTATACATCTACACTGCATGGCCTGCACCAAATAAGGAACTGAACCAGGGGTATGTTCTTACCTCCACAGCTGCCTCCTTCCATCAGAGCACCTTGTTGAACTTAATGTCAAGTCACATATCATTGGCATGTTTTTTACCCAGCATTTAATCATAAAGCTGGGAAACAAAGATTATGTAATTTTACTATGTAAAACACGATTTTTAAAAAAACATTAACTTATCAGTGAAGGAAATGATAATGGATACAATTTCCAGAGCTGTGAAAAGTTTCGATTTACCTCTATTGATAAGTTAATTACATTTGCTATATATTTGCTTGAGAACATTACCCTAAAATTTAGTAACAAGGTGAAATAAAATAAGACTTGGGGATGTGCGTTTCAATTTTTTAAATAAAAAGTTCTTATAGATCAGTGGTAGATAGAATTCAGCACTGACACATGTATGTGGATGCCCATTAAAAAGAGGCATGGAATATTCTTAAAATGTGAAAACAAGGGACTGTTGATCATGCTAATGTACACAGTTGTGCATCTTACGACATTAAGTGGTTTGCTGCTTTGATGGAAATTATGGTTCAGTGGGTTGGATACAAGAGAGATGATTGTTCACAGAATAACCTGTGAACTTTCACCCCTCTGTATGGAAACTTGTTTCAGGGCCAAATCCTTGTAGCTGTCTTCTTGCCCCGGTCAGTGCCAGCCGTACTAGTCACAACACTGCTGCTACCGAGGCCTAGGTATGTAAACATTTAAGGAGTTTTTTAAAAGTCTTTTAACATCAAGCTAGGTTTTAAAAGAGTTCCAGTTCATTTTGGTGTACTTACAGGGTATTTGTGTGATTATCTTCAGTTTATTACAGTGTAATTTTAGAGTCTGTTTTGTAGATTTTCTAAGTAAAAATATGTATACTTGCTTTATGGTAGAATGGGGAAGAAAACTTTGGATGGCAACAATATGTTTCTTCAGTGTCCAAACTATTTCTAAATGATTTCTGGGCTTTATTCATAAACTAGGTACACCTGGGACAAGTAATATTATTGACTGTTTTAACACTGCCTTCTTTTTATTTTGCAAGCTAAGAAGAGATACCAGTGAACCTAAATAGTGGACGAAAACAGGAGTGTTCTTTTTTTTTTTTTTTTTTTTTTTTTTTTGAGGGGGGGGGAATGAGGGACCACTGCTTTAAAATTGACATTTGACTTATAAAATATTGTTAATGTGAAAATAATTAGAATATATATATTACAGTACATATTAAGTACCTAGAAGCACTTAAATTTGTGGTAACAGATCTAGAAGTAAAATAAGATTTCTCTTTTTACAAAGTTACCAAATGAGTCTAAAGTCAAGTTCTAACTATAAAATGGGGACATTTTACCTTTTTTTCTTTGGATAGGATCAGTTCTTAAGAGCAGCCCCAGTAACTGGAGGAATGGGAGCCGTTTTGATGAGAAAAATGGGCTGGAGAGAAGGAGAAGGATTAGGAAAAAACAAAGAAGGAAATAAAGAACCTATCCTAGTTGATTTTAAGACAGACCGAAAAGGTAACAAGTTCATTTTTGGATTGTTTATTAATGTTTCTTTCAAGAATTCAGAGTTTTTAAATATATTATTTTGGTTCTAATTATTCTAAAATCTAGTATTTCTTGTATATTGCACACTCAGAAAAAACTAGCTAATTTTTTATGGCTGCAATCACAAGAGCTTTTCAGAGGCATATTTCATCATGTAACTTGATAAATATGAAAATTGGCACACATATAATTTTGACTACTAATTAGATTTCATTAGGTTTTTTTTTTTTTTTTTTTTTTGGTGGCACTAAGAATGGAACTGAGAGGCTGGGAATTCAGCTTAGTGGTTCCAGTGTCTGCCTTGCAAGGGCAAGGTCCCCAGTACCACATACCACAGTGCTGGGCCTGGTGGCTCACGCCTGTCACCCCAGTACTTGGGAGGCAGAGGCAGGACTGCTATGTGTTCGAGGCTAGCTTCAACTACATAATTAGCTCAGGGCCACCCTGAACTACAAAAGCAAGACCCTATCTCAAAAAAGAATTTAATTGAGGACCTTGTATTTGCAAGGCAGGTACAGTGCCCCTTGAGGTACATTCCTAGCCCTCCATTTAGTTTTTTTTGTTGTTGTTGTCATCTTTTGAGACAGGATCTCACTCTTGTAGTTCAGGCTGGCCCTGAGCTTGGCCTTGAACTCCCAGCAGTCCTCCTGCTCTGCCTCCCAAATGCTGGGATTACAGGCTTGAGCCACCAGCCCTCCATTTAATTTTGATAGGGACCATATGGTTGATTTTTTTTTTTTCTTGTCTTAATAGTTGACATATTTTCCTTATTTCCTATTGCTGATTTGTCTTTACTTCATAAGCACTTTTTGCTTGGCCTTTTCATGCCAGTAGTTAAGGTTGAAGACTATTAGACCACCTGCTGGTAACACTGTTTGGGACCTCTATTACCTCATGTTTGGGCACCTTGGGAGATTTTATCACTCACTATACTTTGTTGTTATCTTTAGATATGGGGGTTGAAGAGAATACCTCTTTAGTCTCCATTTAGCTGCTGAGTATTAAATACATACATAGTACCACTTGGTTCCTTTAAGTAATTTATTTCCATGGAACAGTATAATTGGAATCACAAGTTGGCCGCTTGCTGTTTTCTAGATTGTAAAGGGCTGATCTTTAAAAATAGTTAATTTTTCTCCATTGGGATCAAAATAAGATGGATTCAGGAAAATAAATAATTACAGTGCATTTGGAAACAGGCTGGATGTACCCAAATGTGTGTTCCATTACTCCAAGGGTTATTTTTCTTGGAATTATATTATATGATTTGGGTTTAATTCCTGAGAACACCACACTGCCCAGTAGAGGATTTGGGGAGGTTAATGTACTAGTTTGTAATCAGGGAGGGACTCTGTAAAGCTTCCTGTATTTCTTTTGGTCCATTTTATTAACTCCCTTTGTAAGAAATTTATGGAAGATGAGGTCAAGCAAAATTTGTATTCATCTTTTGGAGAACATCTGATTTATTAAGGGAGGGACATTTTGCTGGGAGAAAAGGGATGCATTTATCCTTAGACACTGCCTCAGTTCTGATAGCTCCACCTTAAGCAAGTGTCATTTTTTAAAAGGCAGAAAACCTATAAAATCATTTGCAGTCATCCACTACTTCTTAAGCTTATGTAAATAAACCTGGAGATGTTTATAGTATAGTACTTAATTTGTTCCACTTGTTCATATATTAAATTCTTATGCTTTTGTAGATATATTTTATGTACGTTTTAATATGAAGATACATTGAAATGGTAAATGAGAATATAACTAAATCCACTGTTGTATCAGCCTTTGAATACTGAAGGCATATATTAAAATTCAGGCGTCGATAGAGGATTTTTGTTTTTCTACGTTTAAAATGATTCTTTTGATTCTGAACGTTGACTTTTTTTTTTAGGTCTTGTTGCCGTAGGGGAGAGAGCACAGAAGAGGTCTGGGAACTTCTCTGCTGCAATGAAAGATCTATCAGGTGAGAGAACGTTTTTTGAGTTTCCACTTGTCCCACCCGTACTCTCAGTTGATTTTTGTTGTGCATTGATGGAAGTAATTTATAACTGGTTTTTCTCTGCAGGCAAACATCCTGTGTCTGCCTTGATGGAAATCTGTAATAAGAGAAGGTGGCAACCGCCTGAATTTCTCTTGGTCCATGATAGTGGCCCTGATCATCGCAAACATTTTCTCTTTAGGGTAAATATGAATTTCTGCACTAACAGTATATATTTAATTTTAGTAGTATAATATTAGAGGGTGAAGGGGACAAACATGCTATAATCACAGTATTCTGTGGATTGTGAGTACATGTATTTGTGGCTAGAGTGGTGGGTTTTTAAAACACTGAATACACAATGCTACAAAATCAGGGAAAGATGTGGACAGAATCTGATGAATAATTTGATACCTGTTGTGGAATGTGGGGAATGAATCTAAAACTTGTCATCAAGCTTTTTTTAAAAAAAAAAATCTAGAAAACTGCTTTTAATTTACAGTCCATTTTCCCAAATCATTTACTACTTTTGGGCTGAGTTTAATTTAAACTGCATAGTGTGGGTTATATATTTTAAGAATTATTTTTTTAGCATTTAGTAAAAAAATACAAAGCTAATAGATATTAAAGTTTGATGCTGTTCTTATTGTATGTTTTTCTTGAATAGGTATTGAGAAATGGAAGCCCTTACCAGCCCAATTGTATGTTTTTCTTGAATAGGTATTGATAAATGGAAGCGCTTACCAGCCCAGCTTTGCCAGCCCTAATAAGAAGCATGCTAAAGCCACAGCAGCTACTGTGGTTCTTCAAGCAATGGGCCTTGTACCAAAGGACCTCATGGCTAATGCCACTTGCTTCAGGAGTGCCTCACGTAGATAGATTGAGGTTTTATATTAATCATTTCAGATAATTTTACTCTGCATCACAATGTATTTCCTCTTTAATGTTGTAAATATTTGGCAATTTAAGACATTGTGTAAAAAGCAATCTGTACAAACATCTCCAGGCTTTGATTTTTGTACCATGGAAATTGTATTTAACCATACAGGGTTTTGGTATGTTTATATTGTTTACCTTAGTGATGTATTTGTTTAAGTGGCTAACATCCAAACAGTTGTTTGAAGGCATCAGTAATCTTCAGTGTGGAATGTTAAATAACGCTTTTATACTGTATTTTGTACTATGATGTAACTCCCCTTCCTATGGCTAGGCTGCTGTAACACTCGCCTGTAATCAGTGAAGGGCTGTGCACCTTGTACTATTTGAAAATGGGTTCTGCTGGACAGATACTGGGCCAGTGTTATTGAGGTAATCAAGCAAGATCTGTTCCACAGGGCTAATGCCACCATCTTTCTTTAAAAATTTTGTAGAGGAGAAAGTGATATGTTGTGTGATGATCAGCACTAAGTCCTGCATTCCCATCAAAGCCACTTGGGTCATAAGAAGGGAGTCAAAATGAAGTCTGACTAGAAATCTACTGCAGAGGCCAAGTACATTTAGTATGGCTTGAGTTGTGATATAGTTTTACTTTGATGTGCATTTTGAATTCCAGCTACACCTAGGTAGACGTAAAATGATAATTAAAAATGCTGTAACCAACTTATCTAATAAAATTGGCAACCAGCCACTATTTTGTTGACTATGAGAAAGTTTATGTTAATTTTTAGGGTCTGATAGAATATTTCATGTGTATTGCAGTGATACTCATATGCTATGTCTCTAAACTTTATTTTCAAAAGCTTAAGGCCCAAATACAAACTTCTCTGGAATAAATGTGGTGTTTTATTTTCTGGATCATAAATTGAACATATACATCTTCACTAAGTACTATTACCTAAGCATATTTATTTAGATGGAATTTTAAACACATGCATGCATGCACACCCCTATAAACACATTAAATACTACTTTGCCATGACGGCTGAGCCTCCAACACTTAATGCTATTCTATATGGAGTACACAATACCCATATTTGCATTAATTAGCATGTATTATATTTGAGAATAGAGGAACTATAAATCCATAAGAAAAAATATAGACTATCTGCAAACAGCTGAGATAATGTCTACATTTTCTGCTTTTCTAAAACAACTTGTCCTGGGGTAAGTTGTAGTATTTTCAGTTAAAATTTCATGAAATAATTGGTACAGGTTTAATCTCAATTTCTTATTTGTAAGGAAACACTGACTTTAATTTAGTTTTCCACTCCATTTACAAGTAACTTATAAAGATAAAATTACTTGCGGTTCAAAAAGTTTCCATCACCTTCAAACCTGAAAATCAGCATGAAACTAAAACCAAAATATTGATTTAAAACCTTTATACTATTGCTCATTACGTGAATGTAATAAAATTAATGTAAGAAGTAAATGTTTATATAAGCATTTCAGTATTTTAAGTATATTGCTTTTAACTTCCAAAATGACTTTGAAAGCAAAGGTTATAAGAATCTTGAATTTCCTTGCTAGGAGGTTTTTTTCCTCAAAGATTCCTTTTAGGCTTACTTTGACGTTCAGGATCTCCAATTACAAATGTAGTCGTTCATTTCCATATGCCTTAAAGATGATTTTCCCAGTAATGGTATTTGACTAAGTTGTTCCAGAGTCTTAGGGTGCAACCCACAGTTAGCAAGCTCCTTATGAACAATTTCCTGTAGAAATAAATACACATCAGTCTTCGAAGAACATATCTGCCTCTGAACACACGTTTATTAAGTGATTTTCATGGCTTATTTCTGTAAATCACTGTATCAGGAGAAGCTGATCTTAATCTCTGTAGTTACCAAACTGTAAAATATTTTTATACCTGATAGATGTGTGGCTATCTTATAGATTTATAACACTACGTAAAATTCCAAAATGCTGAAAATTAAATATGGTTAAGTTCCATGATAAAGTTTTCATGAACTACAAAGGAAATGGGCCTGAGATGACAATAGTTGATGTATATAACTACATTTATTATGGAGAGTCAGACATAACATTTAATTCTACCTCCCATTTGACACAATATACAATTTGAAGCTCAAATTCATAAATGACTTCCTTTGTTCCAGCTAGTTAGAGAAAGCTAAAAGTCTGTTTATAGGAATCTACTTACTTTATCCTGTACTTGACCCACTGGTAGGCAGATATTAAATACAGCCGTTGGCTCATGTGGATAGAGTCCTCCAGAGAATGACCCATTCTGTGAAGATTTGAGTAGCCTGATTATAGAATGCAAAGCATGAGGCATGATTGGACCCATAATCTCCAAAATGAATTGATCTTGGTATCCAGAAAGAGCTTGTGTCTTCACATTAACACTCCGTGCCTTCATGAAAATTAAAAAAAAAAAAAGGAATTAGGATGACTCTTATCAGGCCTTAGACTCTTAACTAAAATGTGTTGAAAAGCCAGGCAAGGGGACACAGGGCTTGTAAGCTACCTAATGCCTATCTATAATCTTAACTCCTGAGACAAATGGAACTTGTTCAAGGACAGCCTGGGCTATTTAATGAATCCTAGAATAAAAAAGGGCCGGGCAGTATATAGCTCAGTGCTCTCTAGGTTCAATCCATAAAATCATCAAAAAAGAAAAAAACTGTTCAATGTTTCTTTTTTTTTTTTTTTTTTTTTTGGTCTTTTCAGACAGGGTCTCACTATGCAGTTCAGGCTGGTTTTTAATTATGTAGTCACTCAGTCACCCTCCTGCCTCAGCCTCCTAAGTGCTAGGATTAACAGGTGTGTACCACCACGCCCTGCTCAATTCATTTGCTTTTCGGATTTCTTCAGTTTGTTAATGGGAACAAAAGTAAAAAGATGCTGTAATATCAACAGAACAAGTAGAAATGTTTAGTAAATTTCCAGCATCTCTAGCACCTTCTCTACATTGAGATTTTCACGGGGTATTTTCATATATTATCATTTCTGACTTAATAAGGTACTGATATGGAATACTGGAAAGACTAAAATCAACTTTATTGCTATTAAAACCTAGCATATATATGAAACACTGTTTCAACCATATGTAGTTGGCCTCACTTATCAATGATCCAGGTTTAGAAATCTATAATGTAACATCTTTGGGTATTTCCCTGCTTTGATGAATAAATGAAACAAAAATTTAACAGCTAAAATGTCAAGAAACGAAATTAAAATGTTTTAGTTGTCTATTACACCTTGTTCTTTAAGAAAAAAATCATGTAATTTAAGTACTACAAATTTCACAATATATTTTCATATAATTTGTCATATCACGGATTTTTAATTTTTTGGTACTGGGAATCAAACTTGTGACTTTGTACTTGTGAGGCAGGTGCCAGACCCACTGAGCTAAATCCCTAGCCCTATCAAGGAGTTTTTAAACTAGGAAGAAAGTATAATTAAAAAGTATAAAATGCTAAGAGCTGTTTTCTAAAAATCAATGTATTTAAGGACAGTACTACTAGCTGAAGATGGCACATCACTGTAATCTCAGGGATATCTACCTGAGAGACTGAGGCCTGTGGATCACCACTAAGTTTGATGCCATCCTGGAATACATAAGTAAGTTCAAAGCTAGCCTGAACTATATGTAGAGGCCTTGTCAGAAAAAAAATAAACCAAAGAGTATACTTCTACAAAGCTATGTTTTAAGGATGGTGAAGTGTAGAATTTCTTTTAATTACCTTAAGCATTTGCATTGTGGCACCTCGAAATGCTGCTGGTGATAAAAGGGTGGGAGGAAGTCCTGCCTGTGCACCTGAGGTAGCAACTAAACTCTTGCAGTTGATCAAAAAGTTCAGCAGTGTAAAGGTGTTGGTTCCTTTCACCAAAACAACAGACTCAGGTCTGTGATCCATTTGTACTTCATGTTTCTCTTTATGACTGAAGATGACAATCAAGGAAATTTTTTGCAAATCCTACACCAAGAGGGTAAAAACATTCATAAGCATTAAGTTTGAATCATGATGTTGATCTGTTGAATAAAATCTAGTAAAAAACTTCTGCCCAAAGGGCCTGGGGGTGTAGGTAGCTTAGTGATTCCTAGAACCAAAAATAAAAACTAAGGAAGTTTCACTAAAAAAAAAAAAATTCTGCTCAAATGTTCAAATGAGACAAGGAACAAGAGGCGAGAGAGAGAGAGCACAGACAAAGAAGAGAAAAATGGAAACAGTTTTTGTAAATACAGAGAGGAGGAAAGGTTGAAGGAAGGGGAGAGGAAGAGGAAAAAAAGCAAAATACATTATGTATAGGTATCATTTCCCTAAGGAATCTTATCATGTATATCTAAAGTGTACTAAAAAAATCCACCAATAAAAACAAAAGTACTTCTGACCTCCCATAAACTTAATCAACATGGAGTACTTAAAACAGTTTAAGAGTTCATAGTTTAGTTAGGGGTTGTTACTCAGTATCAATATGGAAATTAATTTCCACTAATAGAAAATTAGTTTTAATAGGAACTGAACATAAAATACAAGTTATGAAAAAAACATAAAATTATTAACAATTCAATGAAAATTCTTGTTAACAGCAAATGAAAGGATACAGCTTGATAGACAGTATATCTGGTTTTTTAATTTTATCATGCACACCCATCTCTTCCAGCCAAGAAAAACTTTCTTCATCATCTTCATCACTGATTGCATGCTCGCTGGGAAAATACCATAGTTAGAATTCCCACTTTATGAAGCTGTTACTTTCACAAATGAATTTTACAGAATCCATAAGTCACTGGTTATTAGGATTCTTTTTTCTTTTTTTTTGAGACAGGGTCTCACTTTGTAGTTCAGGCTGGCCCCAAACTCACTATGTAGCCCAGGCCAGCCTCAAACTCACAGCAATCCTCCTGCTGTCCAGCACTGTGGTATGTGGTTACCGGGGATCAAACTCAGGACCTTGTGTTTGTCAGGCAAATGCCGGCACCACAGAACTAAATCCCCGGCCCCAATATAAGGGTTCTTTGAATGACATACTCCCCATATCCCAAATTTGCTCCATATGCTTTCTTCTTATGGCCATTTTCTTCGATTAAAGGCAGGGAAAATTCAATACCTACATAAGAATATAAAAACATAACTCAATATACTTCAACAGTATTTACCAGGAGTGTGCTGCTTACAGAGTATAGAGCAATGGTGCCATGCATGCTGCTGCAGGCTGTTAACACCAAAAACTTTAAAAGGTTGGCCTATAAAAGTTGAAATGTAAAATTTTATACTTCATCTGTTAAGGTAGTAGTAGTCTTTTAAGCTTGAGTGTGGCCCATAACACATATCAACATGCATATATATAATGTCTCCTTGAAACAAATGCTTCAGGAAATAGGGATATTGGTATATGGGATACTTTGTCATAAATTACACTAAATTTTAGTTAACTTTCTCAAAGTGTGCATAGATTTCATGATCTACAGATCAGCTGACTAATGCTGACAATTACGTTTTTCAGGAGATAGGTGATTTGTTCTACAAAACTTTCTAGAGAGTATAACTTTCCAGTGTATTATGTTTTAATTCAGAGATCAGAAAGGGGAACATCATTCACTTAAAGCTATGAGTAAAGGACAGCTTAATCAGGAAAACAGAAATAAAGATACTACATTTTTTTGAAAAATACAGTTAAAAGACAATTCAGTTTAGCCTTTTTTTTTCTTTTTTCCCTTTCTTGAGATAAGAGTCTCCCTATGTAGACCAGGCTGTCCTTGAAGTCACTATGTAGCCAGGGTGCACTTGAACTTGTGGTGATCCTACTACCTGAGTTTCCCAAGTGCTGGACTATAGACATGCAGCTATATGTTAGCTTTTATGGTAGCTGTTTTATATATAAATTGCACTATCATCACTTTAAATCTAAACTTTTACCTTCATTTTTCATAGCTTCTCTTAAACCTCTAGTTGTGGGAGATATAAGAGCTGTGATCACATCACTTCCTGCTAATCCTGCTGCGCGGAACAGGACAGTAAACTGATAGGTGCAAACATAGAAGTAGGGACAAAGTTTTGACTTCAGCAGATTATACAAAGAAGTAAAGCTCATGGACCTATGAAAAAAAATTTTTTTAGCTATTAGTTAAACATTCAGCTCAATGTTTAAAATTTAATGACGCTAATTTAATATGACATTTAGTTTAAAACACAACATAGGGGCCAATGATATAGCTCAAGTGGTACTATACCTAGCTTGAAAGAACAAGGGCTTGAGTTCAATCTCCAGTACAGCAAAACCAACCAACCAACCAACCAACCAACTCCAATAACAACAACAAAAAAAACTCAACATAACTGGTTGCTGACTTTCCAACTTTTTTTTTTTTTTGGGGGGGGGGTTTGAGACAGGGTCTCACTTTGTGGTTCAGGCTGGCCCTGAGCTCAGCCTCAAACTCACATCACAGCAATCCTCCTGCCTCCGCCTCCCGAGTGCTGGGATTACAGGCATGAGCCACCGCGCCCGGCACTGTGGTATGTGGTACTGGTTCCTGCTGGGTGTGAGTCTCCACATCCAGTATAGGTATGTGGTAACCGGGGATCGAACCCGGGTCCTTGCGCTTGTAAAACAGGCGCCGGAACCACTGAGCTAAATCCCTGGCCCTCCAACTTTTTTTTTTTTTTTTTTTTGAGACAAGGTCTCACTTTGTAGTTCAGGCTGGCCCTGAGCTCAGCCTCAAACTCACATCACAGCATTCCTCCTGCCTCTTTCTCCCGAGTGCTGAGATTACAGGCGTGAGCCACCATGCCTGGCACTGTGGTATGTGGTACTGATTGCGTTGTATGTGGTTTCCCAGGAACTGAACCTGCCCTTTGCTTGCAAGACAGGCGCTGGAACCACTGAGCTAAATCCCTGGCCCCTCCAACTTCTGATATAAATGGATGCAATCACTGACAAGAATGTTAAAGAATATCTGTGTATGTATGTTAACATATATACATTCCATATTGTGGTAGCAATAAGAACTTAAGGAAGCAGTTTAAATGTTATTTACATTTTCTGATAAAATTTAGGACAGAGAATCCTACTACTACTATATATTTTCATGTCACAAATATAATAAGCCAGGCATGATGGTGTGTGGATTCCAGAAGGATGAGGCAGGAGGACTGTTGCAAATTTGAGGCCAAGCTAGCTCCACAGTTAAGTTCAAAAACTAGCCTGAATTACCTTGTCTCAAAAAACAAACCAAAAAAGAGAGAGAAAGAGAGAGAGAGAATGAGGATACTCCTAAAATAAAAATTTACCAATGGATTGCAAAAATCTTTTAATCTTACCAGTCACTCATTAACATCTGTTGCAAGGTTTCATCATTTGACCAAGGGCTTGTCTTTCCAGCCATTTTCCTATCAGCTCCAATACGAGGAAACAGTGATAGCCAAGCCAAAGCAGGGTGGAGCCAATAGACAAGGCTCTGCTGGAAAGCACAGCGGAGCTCAGTAGAGAGTTTCGGATCCTAAAATCCAAGGGGACAATAGGTGGTTTTGGATTCATGAAAAATATAGCTTTTTTTTTCTTTTTTGAGACAGGGTCTTGCTCTGCAGTTCAGATTGGTCCTGAACTCACTATGGAGCCCAGGCAAACTTCGAACTCACAGGCTAGCCTCAAAACCACAACAATCCTCCTGCCTCTGCCTTCTGAGGGCTGGGATTACAGACGTGAGCCACCACGCCTGGCACTGTGATATGTGGTACCAGGGATCGAACTCTGGACCTTGAGTTGCCAGGCCAACACTGGAACCACTCAGCTAAATCCGTGGTCCCTAAAATAGAGAATTTCATTAGACAATGAATATATCAAACACTGACTCTAGGAATCTTTAACTTCTTTCTATATAAATGCATTAATAGCCATTAACTGAGGCTTGTTTAAGATAGCCCTTCTAACGATAAGCTAGTTTGTCAATTACACTTGTCACTTTTAAAAGTAATTTTTTCCAAAATTACCTGTATATTCTGAGGCAAAGTGACGGCTATTGCCCTACAATGCTGGACCAGTCCTTGAGCCTCTTCCTGTGCTTTCAAATGATCTGCCCACGTAAAGGGTTGAGAAGAGGTGAAAAGGAGTCGAGTTTTAATACTCCAGTCTACAGGTAACTCAGTACTTCTTGGAATCAGAGTATCCAATTCGGAGAATGATACATGTGGAGTCTTTTAGAAAACAAACAACACACAAATTAGTTTCAAGAAAAATACTTAGATCTAAAGACTTAAGTCAAAACTCTTAAAATTATGTACACAATATATACAAAATATACCACAGCTCAGTGGTACAGCACTTGTCAAATATGCAAAGGGCCCTAGCTGCAATCACCAGAACCAAAAAAAGAAATTAAAACTATACACTGAAAAAGTATGAAAGTAGCTAAACTTAACAATGGATACCTCTAAGATGCAAATATCTACAGGAGGTAGTGGTAATAAAAGTGGCATATTTCATTATCATTTTAATAGTTCTTTAGAATAGTTTAAGTGTAACTATTACAGTAGATATATCTTAGCAGTATTCAAAAAAGTATCTCTTAAGCCTCTGAAAGTCAGAGCTAAGCTGTTCCTCCTGTGAGCAACTTAGGTAGCTATTATCCATAAAAGGCTATATGCAAAAAGTATTTCCTCAACACAGAAATTAACCCTAAATTGGAAACAATTTATGTAGGAAAGGGGGCGGGCTGGGAAAAAAAAAGGTAGATGTATCATGTTCAGGTGTAAGTTCTTTATGAAGAATGTTATTGTTATATATGCCTAAAATAAATGCTTTGCTATTAAAAAACTAACCCTGAACCTGTGTGGCTGTTCTTAATATTCTCCATGTGACAAGGATTCTTGCAGATTTCTCCAACAGACCATACAAAAGCCATTAATTCAAAGATGCAAGACTGGATCTTGGAGAACTCTTCTAGCCTGTTTCCATTAGGACAAACTAACTATTCATTTATAAGCCCTCACAACAGAAGCACTCAGTAATGGAAAAGAGCGTATGTGTGTCAGGAACGGGAGCAATGAGGTTCTGTGTTATGATACAACCAGTGGTGGTAATCTGGGGATCTGGTTTAAAGATTTAGCAGAGGACTAAATTAAAGTAGCTGAGCCTGGAGGGTTGATTTTGAGTGATGAGCTATAAGAGACATTTACCCAAGCAAGAAGAGTGTTCAAAACTAGAGGGGCCGGGGATGGTTGAAAGGACAACCCGTACACTTACTATACCCATCTACTATGGCTTGCTTTCGTGTGGGTGCCCATAATAGACATTTTACAGGTCTTTTACTCAACTAATGCCAACTTTTCAATCTGTAAAACTATCTTCCATGCAAAACTTTTCTAAGAAGCATGAGTAATATATATTCTAATGGTATTTTAAAAGTATTACCTGGTGCAGTTCAGTAACAGTTCTTTCAGGTAACGTCTCTTCCCATAGCAAATCATTTTCTTGATTTGAATCTAAAAACTGAGGTTAAAAGTCACCCTCTTAGAACTTTAGTGATGCTACTTTATTTTTTTATTTTTGAGACGGGTTTTGCCACTTTTGGGCTTGAACTCACTTAAGCAGCCCAGCCTGGCCTCAATACTGCCTCTGCCTCCTTGGCATACAGGTTGATCAGTATATAGGAAGTGCGCCCAAATTCATACATACTCAAATCAATCTACCAATATTGCATTTATTTTCATGCCTGACTTTCATACTAAAATTAAAGGGAAAAGGGACCCAGGTTATGAGCATTAGTAGCGGATACCAAAACATCAAAAAAGACAGCAAATTCTGATACACTTTATCTTATTCCCCCATCCTCACAGCCTTCCTGTGGGAGTCTCATTTCCTATCGGTTACCTGGCAGGGTGGGCGGTCCTAAGGGTTTTCTTAGATCTTGGAGAGCCAAGGGAAGCCCCCCCCCGCACCCCCGCAGCAGCACAGCTCCCTCCACCTTTCGGAAGCAGCCTTCGTCACCGTTTCCGAAACCTTTGGTGCCCATTTCCCGGCCTCCATCGTTAAGGACTTTGCCACCTGGTTTACAGGCAGTCGTCACCACCACAGACAGGCGCACCGGCTGTGGCGCGAAGGACTCACCGGCTCCGCCACCTGCTGCTGGCCGCGGGGGTGTGGGGCAGGGTGCTCAGCGGCCGGCCGCCGCCAGTTGTCCAGGCGGGCGAAAGGGTTTCTATGGGCCGCGGGCGCGCCGCCACCTCTGCCCACCGCGACCGGGAAGGGGCGGAGGGGCAGCCCGGCTGCGAGGGCGGCACGGCGCGGCGCCGGCTCCGCGAGCTCTGGGGACGAAGAGACGGTAGTCCCACGGCTCCGGGCCCTTTTCCTTCGGAGCCGCAAGGTCTCGGGGGGTCTTTTGAAGCTGGGCGAGTAACCCGGCACCGAGAGCGCCATGACCAGCGGTGGTAGACGCCGCCCGCCCCGCACTTCCCGCGCGCGCGCTAGCCCCGCCCTCCGCGGCGTCACGCTCAGCGCTGACGGGAGGCCGCCGGGAGGGCCCGCCCCAGGGGAGGATCCGCCCGCGGAGCATGCGCAGCGGCCAACCCGAAACCCCCTCCTGGAAGGCTGCCCCTCGCCCCACCGCCGGGTTCATCGGCCGGCTCTGGTTACTAAGTGTAGCGACGCTGGGAAGCACGCGGTGCAGCACCAGGGGAAAACTATCTTGGTGGGGACCGAAATAGGTGAACCCTATTTTAAGTCGACAGCACGGATGTGATCAGACCCCAGCATGGTCCCTGGATGAAAAGCAAACATCACACGTGAGCTTAGGTGATTCGCTGCCGATTGGGTAGATAAGCAGAGGTAACTGGAGTTGGGGAACGGAGGGCCACCCAGCCCGGTCGTCCAGAGGGAACTCGGGAAATCAGCACACTCCAACAGCAGCCACCCAGCAACCCAGGTGTCCCCTTCCCGCGGCGTGGCCAGCCTCCACCCCTACGCAAACGCTTGCAGATGTCACAGACAGTTACTGGGATCCATTTGTTTGATCCTGGAAAAATTTAGAATGAATATTTGAAAACAATAGTTAAATGCGTATAGGCTAACTCCTTCGAGACCTGAAAATATATTCGGATGATTAAATTAGTACGGCAAAGTCTCTTGTTAAGGAAGATGTTAAGATTGAGTTCATAGAAGATTAGTAACATTTCTTTTAAGAGTACATTTACAGCAAAGTCCTGTATTTATCAATAGAATAGTGTGGATGTTGCTGAATTTCTTCATGGAAAGAGTTTTATAACGGGCAAAAGGCATAGAAACAATAAGAAAAAAGCTTTCTGAATATTTCCTTTAGATGTTATAGGATAATCTTGATCACTTGCATAATAATGCAAGAACTTTCCAAACACATCAAATAACTGAGCATCTTAACAAGGAAACATGCTTAAAAATGGAACAACTTCCTTTTTTCTTCATTTTTTTTTCTCAGTTTTCCAGGAAAACTTGAACGTTCAATACTTGTCTTCCAACTGAGGTCTAAGAAATAAAATTAAAAAAGAACAACTTGCTTTTTTCTTCCTTGATTTTTCTGAACAACTTCCATGGAAGCTTTTGCTTCGTACAGTGGGATAGGTTCATCCAACTGAGGTCTGAGGAAGGAAAATCATTAGAAATGTCAGGTGTACTTACAAATGAACAAAACACACTGGATGGTAGTTGACAGTTGCTGTAACAGTTATAACCAAATAATTCAAACAAACTTGTCCATTAATGTTTCTAGAGTTGAAAGTGGTTAAATTTTATTTTATTTTTTTTTTTGAGACAGGGTCTCGCTTTGTAGTTAAGGCTGGCCCTGAGCTCAGCCTTGAACTCACATCACAGCAATCCTCCTGCCTCTGCCTCCAGAGTGCTGGGATTACAGGTGTGAACCACCACGCCCGGCACTGTGGTGTGTGGTACTGATCGCTTCTGGGCGTGAGTCTCCACACCCAGTATTGTATATGGTTAACCGGGGATCAGGGGATCGAACCTGGTCTTTGCGCTTGCAAGACAGGCGCCAGAACCACTGAGCTAACTCCCTGGACCCAAAAGTGGTTAAATTTTAAAGGAAAAAGATACCTACAAAATCCCTTTCCTATAGTGTAAGTGATAAATACATCTAATTTAAACAAAGAAACATACTTTTCCTTCTTTTCACAGTATGAGTTATTTCAAGTTGTGTTGGGAGGTCTGATGACAAACAGCATAGGGGGAGGTGAAGGATGGAATGGAAGGAAAACTCACAGGCCAATTGTATCTTAGTATTTCCTGGCACATCCCCCAGATACACGTTGGGAAATTAAAGAACATCTAACTCAGTGATGGCAAACCTTTTAGAGCTTTCAGTGAAACAGTTTGCTGTGGCATGTATGCCGTAGGTTTGCCATCACTGGTGTGTTACAGTAGGTTTGCTACCACTGAACTTAAATAATAAAATATGGAGGGAACAGGTGTGCTGAAACAAAAAGGAAATGCCTCATATCTCCCAGAGAATAGAAAAATACAAAACAATGATTTGATTATTTTGGCATACCTAAAAACACCAGCTGATAACTTCTCCATCACGTCTTTTAAGATGCGTAGCTGGATGGATTGTTAAGGTGGCAGTACAAGATAAGAGAGGGTTAAATAAAACCATTCAATCTGTAAAGGATGCTAGGCAGGTCACTTTCTTACTCCCAAAGTTCTACGCTATCAGAAATGCTATCAGTTATATAAATTCTGTAAGGTGTCAAGTCTAAGATAGAGAAGTGAAATGGCTGGGGGAGCAGAAGAGCCCGAATTAAGAACAAGTGCCTGAGTGATGGTCACTGTCATCCCAATCGACGCCAACGGAATAGTGCACGTTCCTTTCTGCATTGTATATGGTGTTCAGTACTTACATTAGATACATGTACATTTAGATTAATCTGGTTAATGGCATGCTCAGAACTTGCAGAAAAGTTAGTACCTGTATGCCACTAACAATCAAAATAATGTAAAAATTAAGAAAAGTATTTTGGTAATTTAATTCGCAAAAGCTTTAGCTCCCCATTTCCAATCTTTGCAAGCTCTTTTAGTAATACTGTTAATAAAACTGCCACCTATGCATGTGTGGGTACTGATGCTCCATGACTTATGATGAGATTATGTGCCATTAGCTCACTGAAAATTGAAAATATTCTAAATCAAATGCGCACTGAAGGCTAGGCATGGTGGTGCATGCCTGTAATCTCAGTACTTGGTACACTTGAGTTTGAAGCCAGCCTGGGGTACATAGTGAGTTCAAAGCCAGTCTGAAATACTTAGTAAGACAGTCTCAAAAACCATTATAAAAAAAGTACATTAAAGCCAGATGTGGTGATGCAGTCTAGGAGGCTGAGGCAGGACTTCAAGTTCAAGCTCAGCCTGGGCAACTTAGTGAGACCTTACTTCTAATTAAAGTTGGAGGTGGGGATATAGCTCAGTGGGGATGTAGCTCAGGCCCTGGAATCAATCCCCAATACCACATGTGCGCATGTGCATGCATGCGCAAACATACACAAGCACACACAGACAGATACATTAAAAATACAGTGAGCATCCAAGCAGGTCCATTCAGTAACCTGCTTACTAGCAACCTCATTCCCTTAGACACACACTGAACTAACACTGGTGGTTTCTCCTGATTCTGCGACTGACTGGGAGCTGCAGGTGCACTTGCACATAAGCATCAGAGTATAGTATGCTGTGCTGCTACACCACGGTATTTGCCAACTCAGGAAAAGATAAATATTCAAAAGTATATTTTCTATTGAAAGCAGATTACTTTGGTATCATCGTAAATTTGAAGAATCATAAGGGCCATCCATCATTAAAGTCAGAGGTGACTGCATGTGGTAAATATATGATTTTGAAAAATGCAGTATTATTTCATTTTAAAAAGTCATGCTTCTATCTGGTCAATGGATTTGTCCAAAAGGTTAAAGTCATCTTGGGCCAGGGAGTTAGCTCAGTGGTTCCAGCGCCTGTCTTGCAAGCGCAAGGGCCGGGGTTTGATCCCCCCTTAACCACATACAATACTGGGTGTGGAGACTCAAGCCCAGCAGCAATCAGTACCACACACCACAGTGCCAGGCATGGTGGCTCACGCCTGTAATCCCAGCACTCGAGAGGCAGAGGCAGGAGGATTGCTGTGATGTGAGTTTGTAGTTCAGGGCCAGCCTGAACTACAAAGCGAGACCCTGTCTCAAAAAAAAGAAAACTTTACTTCATCACTTTCACCAAATCTGCAATATTTGGCTTCATTCTCTAGATTTGTCTCTGAATGACTTATTGATCTGTCTTTGTCCCTTTCTTTTTTTAATTAATTGATTTTATTGGTACGTTTTATATATATATCATGATCACAACCAACATTAGAATTTGTATTTGTCTTTTTTTTTAGGTTTTTTGAGACAGGGTCTCGCTTTGTAGTTCAGGCTGGCCCTGAGCTCAGCCTCAAACTCACATCACAGCAATCCTCCTGCCTCTGCCTCCTGAGTGCTGGGATTACAGGCATGAGCCACCATGCCCGACACTGTGGTATGTGGTACTGATTGCTGCTGGGGTGAATCTCCACGCCCAGTATGGTATGTGGTTACTGGGGATCGAACCGGGGTCCTTGCGCTTGCAAGACAGGCGCCGGAACCAATGAGCTAAATCCCCTGCCTTGTCTCTTTCTTTTGGTACTGGGAATGAACCCAAGACCTGTAGCCTGAGCTATATCTTCAGCTCTTTACATTTTTTTACTATTTTGAGACAGAGTCTCACTAACTTTACTCATGCTGGGCTCAAACTTGCAATCTTCCTGACTCAGCAGGTCTAACAGGTATCCATTAACACGCCTGCTGATTTCTCTTATTTTAAAAATCAGTCATAGAGAGCCATGTATGGGAATATATGCATTCCTATAATCCCAGCACTCAGGGGGTGAGGCATATGTGAGTTCAAGGACAGCCTGGGATAAACAGTCAGTTTCAAGGTTAGCCTAAACTGCATAGTGAGACCTTCTCTGAAACAAAACAAAACAAAACAAAACAATCATACAAAGGTGGATATGGATACATACTGTAATCCCAGTTACTGAGACAGGTGAGACCGGAGGATTGCACATTTGAGGCCAGCAGGACTTTGTCTCAAAATACAATTAATAAAAAGGAATGGAGATGTAGATCAGTGTGACACCGTTGGTAACCGTTAATTAAATAAATGTATAAATAAATTTTACAAAGTAAATCAGACAGATTCATATGATGATTTCCTAGCAATATTGCAAAACCAACCCTTTACTTCAGGTAAACACATTAAAATGTTTTGTGCATTGGCCACCTTATGTGATGAGTATAACCATTCAATGGAATGTGTAAGATCGGTTAAAAACAAGACAAAACTGAGCTGGAGATTTAGGTCAGTGGTTCTGGCACCTGTGTTGCAAGTCAAGGGCCGAGTTTGATCCCTGATAGCCACATACAACAATGCTGGGTGAGAGTGAGCCCAGGGACAGCCTGAACTACAAAGTGAGACTCTGTCTCAAAAACAAAAAAAATCACACCAAAAACTAACAAACCACCAAAACCTTCCACTTTCACTTTATGTCCTACTCAGGAAGAAAGGAGCCCGAGTATGACTCTTGTTCTGCCACTAGCTAGCTGTGTCCCTGGGGATATGTGAACCTCTAAGTTTTAGTGTCTTCCTCTTGAGGTAGAGATAGTAGCAGTACCTAAATCTCATAGGGATATTTCACGTTTAAATGAATGTCTCCAAAGCACTTGGAACACTTGCATATGCAAGTAAGGCAAGCAGCTAATTATAATTTCTTATCACAATCACAGAATTTGAGTAGAGTACAAGATACATTTCAAGTTAGAAACCTGACAATAAAAAAAGGATATAAAGATATTTTCCTTGTTGTACATTTGACAAATTCCAAACTTCATCATTTAGGAAAGCCACTGTTGCTCCCTTGAGGAAAAGGCAATGGCTATCTGGAGGGTCCAACTTCAACAGGATAAACAAAACCAATTACTTCAAGGTAATCAACAGGGACACTTGGCATCTTCAGTCAAACTTCTACACAAGTTAATATCCAAGTCACCAAGAACAAGCACATATGCTGTTTCTATGTCATGGTCCAAAAGCACACAAGAGAAAGGTGTAAGGGTAAGGAAGACACAGGTTCAATACAGAACCCTGGTGATGAAGTGCTACGGGTTTCTGGCCATTGTACTTATCAGTCAACCTCATGAATATGTTGAAAGTCAATGAAGGCTGGAATAATAGAAATAGAGGATTTGTAATATCACCTATAACTATTTAAATACAGCTGTTGCAAAACATAACTTTAAGAGTTAACTTATCTATAAATATATAATAATTTCAACTAGAATAACTAGGAAATTATAATGTTCTACATAAATATTTTGCTAAGTACATGTCAACAATGTTTGTTACTAAGAAAAAGTATTTGAAACAGAATTTAATAATTTAGTGGTCATCGCTTCTCGGCCTTTTGGCTAAGATCAAGTGTAATAATTTAGTGGTCATTATTTTTAATTCACCACATAAAATTATAATGAATTCTAATCACAATTAGATGAATTGTAATTATAGTTGCATAGACTCCCCTGCTAGTCAGTATTTCAACATTTTGACCAACATAAACCTAAAACTTGGAGTGGCTACATTTCTTTAAATGTAGAGTTTAATTCCGAATTTATACTAATTAAGCCACGACTTGCCTCAAATAAGACTTAGGCCTTACTTTCCTTTGGTGCATTAGCAGTGCTTCTCTGTTTCTGGTAATACCTGAAGGTTTTCTTCTGTTGTTACCCAGTGGCCTCCGACACCAAGCAGGGTGATGATATCATGCTTATGTGGCAGTAGCTGCAGTTTTACAGATGGTTCATCATCTTTGTTATATAATCTCACTTAACCGTGAAGAATTAAAAAACAGAGAAGAAATATATTTTATAATAACTCGACAAAACTTATTCTTCAAGTAATTTCTTTACTTTTTTTTTTTTTAACTGGGGATTGAATTTGGGACCTTGTACTTGCAAGCAAGGCGCCAGAACCACTGAGGTAAATCCCTGGCCTTTACTTTTTAATACAGGAACACAAAAGCATTTTTGTCAGAAAAAGGCATCATGCAGTGTATTAAAGTATCTTAAACTATACTTTTTTGTATTAAAACTAGTCATAAAATTTTTCTATATTTAAAAATAAATGAAATTAAAGAGATAAGGTCTACTTTCATTTGGAAAACATGTAAGATAATATCACACATCTTTAATTCTTATAATGCTAATTATAACAAGATAGTTTAATATAATGGAATGAATTGCTTTCTGATTAACATATAGACTTAAGGTAGTTAAACTCTGATGTAATCGCTGAAACATATATTTGAAAAAAATAATGTCAGTGAAATATATATTTACTTCTACTGAAATACTTTTCTGAGATAATTTTGAATTTGTACTTCGAGGGTTGTTTTGGTACTGCTCAGTGATCCCTTCACATGGAGCCATAGCTGAAGTTCTTTGTTTGGTGTGTGTGGGGGGGTGGATACTGGGGATTGAACTGAAGACCTTGTGCTCAGAACCACTGAGCTAAGTCTCCAGCCTCTCAAGTCCTTTTAAAAACTTCTTTATATTGAGATAGGGTCTTGCTAATTCATGCAATTACTGAAGTTAGGCTTGAACTTTCCTGCCTCAGCCTCCCACAGTGCTGAACTTACAGGTGTGTCCTAGAAAACACTGTGTGTTTCTTAGAAAAGAAACACATGATGACCAGAGCTGTGTTCATAAACAGAAGCACGCTGGAGGCTGGTTGCACCAGTCCTTCAGAAGGCAGAATACTACTGTAGTATGTACATATAAGATGTCATTAGACACTGGTTCAACTAAAAAAGGTAAAGAAAGGGGAAATGGAATAAACTTCTGTCTGGTTTATAAACAGACTACAGAAGTCAACCATGTGGCAGATATGTAGCCACACAGAGGAAAAGTGAATGTCAGTAACTGGGAGCAACTGAGCAAAATGTATTTTAGGTTTTTTAATAGAAATTTGCGATTTGTGACTTAAGCTTGAAAAGGCTATAATTTAAAAGGCAAGCATGGCCTCTCTTCCAGTAAGGCCAGGATTGCAATGGGAATCAAGTGAGGATGGTCCAATTTAAATATACACGTAGTTAGTGAAAAACAAGGCTCCAGGGCTGTGGATGTAGCTCCGTGGTAACACCTGCCTCGCATACATGAGGCCCTGAGTTCAATACCCCTGCCAAAACAAAAAACTGCCAAAACCAAAACCCCACACAAAAACAGTCTGGAAATTAAACACCCACTTCAATAATCGCATTCAAAGTTATTCCCTAGTTACAGTTTTTTTCTGAAATTTATCAAACTAAAAAAGTTGTATAGGCTACATATACAGGTTTCACAGGTACTCACCTCCAGCGTCTAGCACGATGTCTACTCCCAGGCCACCTGTTTCTTCCAAGCAGCTCTCAGCAACATGGACTTTCCCCGTAGAGATATCAATTACTCGAGCTGGAAAAGGCTTAATATTAGCGAGGGCCAATCTAAATGAAGGGATGGGTATATTTAATAAAGTAAAAATGTGAGCATTTTAGGACAAAGAGGCCATAGGCCAGTGTGTTGATACAGAAGACTAGCTCCGTAGTCGTAGGAAATGTTCATTGCCAGAAGTGAGACTCTGAGAGTACTGGGTACATATGTATGTATGTATGTATGTATGTATGTGTGTGTGTGTATATATATATATAATACATGTATTATACATGTGATCACATGACCTGGTAGTTCCAATAGTTTCTTAAGTTAATATATTTAGATTTGAGACTAGTGCTAAAAATATGTTTTTGCAATAGGGAATATATATATCTAATAGACATTTTATCTTTTTTCCATTTTCTCAGTTGTAGAAATCCTCCATCTCTCTCCCCTCACTGCCCAAAATGGAGAAAAATCCTGGAGGTAAGGAAAAGGAGTAAGATTATTTTTAGCAGTTGGTGAAAACTGAACTAATTTTTACTGGTTTGGGGGGTGGTTTGAAACAGGATCTTGTTATGTAGTTCATGTAGCTGTGAACTCACTATGCAGCCCAGGCTAACCTTGAATTCATGGCAATCCCCCTCCCCTGCCTCAGTCTCCGGTATTAAGGTAGTAATTAAAAGAAAAACCAGTATATTAATGTATTAGTAGGACAATATAAATGGGGAGACATGAAACTAGTCAGCATTTGAAGTAGCAATGACATATTTATATTGTTATTTTTACTATTTATCTTTAAATCTATATTCCATATTTCATCACTTAACACCTTGTTGAAAGGAATTCCTAACAGAGCTGCTCAGAAGTGTAGCACAACAGTAGTCTGGGATTTGGGAGGGATCCGGATAAGATGAAAGGAAAAGAAGATTGAAGTAACCTAGGCAGCGCAGAACTCATTCATGAGAAACTCTGCCTTTATGCCTGTCATTTTTGCTGTTTTCTTTCTTTGCTTTTTGTGGCACAGGGCTCAAACCCACTACCTCACACATGCTAGACAAGTGCTCTGCCACTAACCTATACCCCAGCCCTCATTTTTTATTTCCAAATCTCTTCTTTCTTCTCTTTTCCCCTTTTTCTGTCTTTGGATCACCTTCCTTCCATTTCTTGGTTATCTTTGTCAGATAGACAGCAACAATGGAAGCATGCACTTTAATGTTAGACAGTCAGGTTCAAATACGACGAGTTCATTTGTAGGGGAGCTAGTTACATTCTGCGAAGCTATTCCTGCTTGTCCAAGGCCGGGCTGCTGAGGACGTGAGGAAAGACCCACATTACCTCAAAGAACATCACTCCTTCCAGCCTGCCTGCTCTTACGCTGTGGTCATCGTCCCTTTTGTTCTGCATTTATTATTTTCTCCATTCCTTTTTATGTCTCTTTTCTCAGCCTATTTTTTCTTCCTCTCCATCCTTTTTGCTGTTTGGATAGGTTGAATCTTGTCAGCAGCCTTTACCATGTACTACTCGTCTCAAACTGAATGTAATGCATACGTTTGTGAACAAGGATCACCTGCCTTTCCAATGCATACCAGAACACAGACCACTTTAGAGAGTAAGAGAAGCTGAGAAGCATACCATGGGATGTAAAACAAACTTATTTTATTCACTGAAACCAAAGAAGCAACAAGTGTTTCTAAATTATGTTAAAGTTTGCTTAATTTAAACCTGGGGAAGCTGTAACATGAAATGAAACAAAAAGATAGATATAAGTTTAAAAAACTTGAATAATTATCTTTAAGTAAATTTAGATTCAGCAGAGGCACCAAGTGCATTTAAAAAGTGACTCTCAATTGGGATTTTGTACTTTGTTTTACTGATGCAGTTTTTGATTTCCTTACAAAATGTCATGCCTTAAATTCTGTGCCAAGGAATGTTACCCACCTATAGGAGGCCTAAATCTTTCAAGGTACTGCTTATCTTCCAGGCTGCATGCCGTAGAGATCACTCTGGACCCTCTGTGGTGTGCTAACTGAATGGCTATTGTGCCAAATGCCTGTGTGGAAACACACACACACACAAACACACACACACACAGACACACATGCATGCACGCACGCACGCAATAGATTAGCACATTAGCAGATACGGTAAGAAGCCACATCCATTTCACTTAAGACTTTAGTAAGGACTGGGGATTTAGTTCAGCCTGCCTTGTGCAAGGTCCTGGGTTCCATCCCCTGTAACCACATACGATAATACTGGGCGTGGTGACTCACACCCAGCAGCAATCAGTACCACACACCACAGTGCCAGGCATGATGGTTCACATCTGTGTGCTTCACATATGTAACCACAGCACTTGGGAAGCAGAGGCAGGAGGATTGCTGTGAGTTTGAGGCTGAGCTCAGGGCCAGCATAAACTATAAAGCAAGATCCTGTCTCAAAAAACTAAAAAGCAAAAAAAAAAAAAAAAAAAAAAAAAAAAAAAAAAAAAAAAAAAAAAAAAAAAAAAAAAAAAAAAAAAAAAAAAAAAAAAAAAAAAAAAAAAAAAAAAAAAAAAAACCAGAACAAAAAAAATTGTTTAATAAAGTATAATGCTTGCCAGATGTAGTGGCACTTGTAATCCCAGCACTTGGGAGGCTGAGACAGAAGAACTGTTCTGAGATTAAGACCAGCCTGGGCTACCTAGTGGATTGAAGGCTGGCCAGAACTACATAGTGAGACCCAGTCTTTAAGAGAAACCAAAAACCAAAAGAGGCCAAAGACGTAGCTCAGTGACACTGCCTGCTGGACAAGTGCAAGGTCCTGAGGTTGATCCTTGGCAGGTCCCCCTCAAAGTATAATTCTTCAGTGTTACTTTAATATATTTTAAAATGGCATGTCAGAGAAGAAAAAAAAAAAAAAAAACAGACAAATTTAATGACAGAGATATCTGACAGATTTTGGTGGTGAAGTTGCCTGTGTAAAGGATACAAGGCCATACAGCTGGGGGGACTTAGTTCAGTGGCACCTTACCTGCCTTATACTCACAAGGTCATGAGTTCGACCCCCAGTACCACCACCAAATAAATAAATATATACATAAATAGAAAGGATACATGGCCACAGTAAACATCATAGCCATAAAAGGGAAAAATGGGCCTGTCTTGCTAACAGTCTGGGCTAATTAGAAAATAGACAGGTGCAGTGGCACTGGCCTATAATCTCGGCTATCTAGGAAGCTGAGGCAGGTTTAAGTCTAGTCTGGACAACTTACCAAGACCCTGTCTTAAAAAAAGAAAAGCTACCATGAAAAACCTTTATGACAACAAAACGAGAGATTGGTGGAGAAGCGAGTTAAGAATATATTGAAAGGGATGGACAAAAGGATGGCTCATTTCTAAATTCCCTACATTTACTGTCTGGTCTATTTCTTAACGAAACCATTGGCACCTACACTTGCTCCATCCATTATCAGCACTGACTTTCCGGAAGAGAGATGAGAAAGATAATGCAGAGCTGTATAGGCTCGGACTCCGTCCCGAATCGTCCCAGCTGCTTCTGTCCAGGTGACCTTTTCTGGTTTATGAACTATCACAGAAGAAGAGGAAACAACGCATTAGCAAGTCCCTTTAGTACCATCTCAAGACTGACTTCTCTCTCTGTTCTACGGTGGCCCTAGTGCAATACAAGCCCTGATCTGTACTCTCTCACCTGCTTCACACTTTCCCCTTTTTCAATTCTTCCTCATGTGTATGATCCATTTTCAACACAGAAGCAAAGGTGCGTGTACTGTGACACAGATGCCAAAAAAACAGATGAAACATAAAGCATAAGTGTAACCAGGTATTTTGTAACCAAAGTCCTAGCACTAAGGAGGCCAAGGCAAGAGGATCACTCAGTTCAAGGCCAGCCTGAACTACATGGCAAGACCATGTCTCAACACGACCCTGCCCCCAAAATGTTTGAGCCTAGCCCACGCAACTGAGTGACTTAGGGACAGATTCTGTCTCAAAAGAAAAAAATCTAAAAAAAAAAAAAGGGTCTGCCCAATACAGTAAAAACAAGGACTGAAGAACAAAACCCTGATACTGGACTCTTACCCTGAGAGCTGGAAATGGGCCAGGGACGCCTGGATGAACACTGACATCAAAAGCCAAGGAATCACCCGCCCTAAACCATGCACAGCTCTGCCGTCAGCAGTCTCCTCTCCCCCCACCATAGGTCACCCCAGGCTGACTCAATTTCTTCTCTGCCTTTATAGTTTATCACCCTAGAATGCACTCCTAAATACTACCATTTAATATTGCCTGGGTTTGAACTTTATCAAAACAGAACCATTATCTTACACATTCTTTTCAATTTTGCCTTTTATATGTTTTTAGGATATATCCTTTTTTGTGTCCTTTCATTTGGGAAGCTCTTGTGGTGCTTTCCTGTGATTTTTATTTCTTTCTCGCTTTTTGTGGTACTGGGTCTGAACCCTAGGCCACTACATTAAGCTGCCTCCCCAGCCCTTTTTAACTATTTTTTTAAAATTTTGAGTCAGAGTCTAAGTCACTACATTGATTGACGAGGCTGGCTTTGAACTTGAAGCGTCCTGTCTCGGCTGGGGTTACAGGTATATACCACCACATCCAGCTTCACTTCTGTTTTATGTATTCTACTATGTGGAAATACCTTTGTTTGGTTACATTTCTTTAGCTGATAAACATCAGCACTGTCTTTGACTTTTGGCAGTTACATACAATGCTGCTCAGAATGTTCCTGTATAAAGATTTTCTCACATGACTTTCACAGGGATACTTACTTTGGGGTAGGAATTCAGGTGCCAGAGTACAACAGCTTTAACTTAACTGGCACTTTCAGAGTGCTCCTATCAATCTGCAGTGTCTTGTGCTGTCAACCCTGGACAGTACATTTACTCATTTTTTCCGACCATGTGGGCACATAAGGGTTTCTTACTGTGATTTTAATCTGTTTCCCTTAATTTCTTAAAAAGGTTGAACATCTTCCCATGTTTGCTGGCCTTCTGAAATTCCTTTGGTGAAGTGACCAAGTCTCTGACAAATTTCCTATAGTCTTTTTCTTCTTTTTTATGCCATGCTGATCTTGCTCGCTCTCTCTCTTTTTTTGGCACCAGGAATTGAGCTTGTGATCTTGCACTTGCTGGAACTACTGAGCTAAATTCTCAGTCCTTTTTTTTCTTCTTTACTGATACCTCAAAACTTTTTACATAGTCTAGTATATTAAATATATATATATATATATATATATATATATATATTTATGTGCTGTAGATGGAAGTTAATGATTCCTTATTTGCAATGCTCCAGATGGGAAATGTTTTAGATTTTGGAATATTTACATAATGAGTTACTGTAAGTTTGGAACCTGTGTCTAAATATGAAACTCATTTGTATTTCTCATATTCCTTATACACATAGCCCAATGGCAGTTTTAGATATTTTTATACAATACTTTGGGGCATTTGTTCTGATTATGACCTATCACATGAGACCAGATATGAAATTTTTCACTTGTGGCACTATGTTGGTGCTCACAAAGTTTTATTTTTGTTTTCAGATTATGATGCTCGACGTGTGTTTAATGTTATGGCTTTTCTTTTTATCACTGGAATGAATTCTGAAAATAAGTACTGGAATGATACTTTGTAAATGTAAGTATTATTCTAACACTTCTCTGCTTAAAATTCATCAATGGGCTGTAATCGCTGTTATTTAAGAGGGTGAGGCAGACGGATGGCAAATTTGAGGGCAGCTTGGGCCAACTTAATAAGATATTATCTCAAAATAAATATAAAAGCTGGGTATGGTAGTGCACACCTATAATCCCAGCACTCGGGAGGCTGAGGCAGAAGGATCACTGTTTGAGGCCAGCCTGAACTACAAAGTAAGACCCTGTCTCAAAACCTAACCAACCAAACAAACAAAACAGCTGCAGATATAGCTCAGTGCTCCCTGGGCTCAATCCCCAGTGTTGGGGGAAAAAAAAATCATTAAATTTGTACTACACTTAGAACAAAATATGTACTTTTTAAAAAAAGTTCTGTGATCTGAAGTTCACAAAAGTTCTGTACCTCAGGATGTTTCCCCATTTAATTTTTGTGTTCTTGTAAATTGAATATGGTTCTTTTCATAATACAAGCAATCCTTTCACAGTTTAATTCATACCAACTTATTGTTTTTGTACAGGTCTTCCAAATGTCTTTTCTAATGCCAACAGATTTATATGATGTATCCACAGGGCATTCACTCCGCATCAGCAACACTACAGTGCCATCTAGTGGGAATGCAGAGCATTCAGCCATCATCATGAACACGTTCAGGGAGACGAGCATGGAATGAAAACCTCGAGAACATACACTAACAACCAGGTGGTAGTAACACAGTACTTCATTTCTTATGAAATTCTTTAAGATAGCTGTAATAGACACATTTTTGTGGTGTTCCATCCTTGGTTTTTGGCTTACAGCTCTTGTTATTTTCTGAATGACTAGAACTAACAGCATAATAAGTATATCTATTGATTTTTATATTTTGTCTTGGTTCCTAAAGCATCTTAAAAACAATAAAGGTAAAAGAAAGCCTTTTATAATGTTGGGGTACTTTAGTCTCAGAAAGCAGTCTTCTTCTGTATCCTTCTCTTTCTTTACCATTCTGTCTCTCCTCTTTTTTTCTTTCTCTCTCTCTCTCTTTTTCTTTCTTTCTTTCTTTTTGAGAAAGGGTCTTGCTTTGTAGCTCAGGCTGGTCCTGAGCTCATTATGTAGCCCAGGCGAGCCTCAACTCACAGCAATCTTCCTGCCTCTGCCTCCCGAGTGCTAGGATTATGGGCATGAACCACCACGCCTGGCACTGTGGTATGTGGTACTGACTGCTGGTAGGAATGAGTTAGCCAGCACTGTTGTATGTAGTCACTGGGGATTGAACTCCTGGCCTTTGGCTTGCAAGGCAGGCCTTGGGACCACTGAGTTAAATCCTGCTCTATCCCCTTTTCTTGCCCTCCTTTACCTGCTCCTTTTTCTCCCCAACGCAGGCCACAGAAACTAAAATTCTTTCCCCCAAGTCAAGTCAGAGCAACTAAAAATATGTCATCGTCTACTCTGGCCTCTGAGAACTGGCCTGGCCATAAAAAAATTCTGACATACCTTACCTGAAAGCAGATCTTAAGGCCTCCATTTTGCAGGGGTCTGGCCCCCATCTTGGAAGTAAAGAATGCTACAAAAAGAGGCCCGGAGATTCTCAACTCAGAGATCTTGCCAAGTTTCTCCACCTGGTCTGTTAGGATTAGGTGATGTCCATCATGTCTGATCACATCTCTACGTGTTGGCCCATGCTTTAATCATGCCTATGTAATGAAGCCCCCACTTAAAAGAATCTGAAAGAACAGTGGTTCAGAGATTCTTACCAGGTTAACACGTGGAAGCATGCAGGAAGGTGAACAAGAACTCATCTACACGCTGGTCGGGAGGCTACCCCAACTGGACAGGACAGAAGTGCCTGTACTCAGAACTCTCCACAGCTTGCCTTTATGTGTCTTTCACAATGACCATGCAAATATACTTTCCTGAGTTCTGTAATCCATTCTTGCTAATTAATCGAGCTAAGTCGGAATCCTACCATGAGGTGGTTGGTCAGAAATATTAAGGCCCGGACTCGTGACTGTCTCTGCAGGAAGGGCGATCTAGGGTGGCCAGGTCCTGGATAGGTGGGATCTGAAGCTCTCTCCAGGCAGAAAGCATGAGGATGAAGGAGGATTAGAGGGGAGAGAAATTCCCACATGTTGAGGTCACTTTAGAAATTATCTGTGTTGGGGCCAGGGATTTAGCTCAGTGGTTCTGGCGCCTGTCTTGCAAGCGCAAGGACCCGGGTTCAATTCCCGGTAACCACGTACCATACTGGGCATGGAGACTCACCCCAGCAGCAACCAGTACCACATACCACCGTGCCGGGCGTGGTGGCTCACGCCTGTAATCCCAGCACTCGGGAGGCAGAGGCAGGAGGATTGCTGTGATGTGAGTTTGAGGCTGAGCTCAGGGCCAGCCTGAACTACAAAAGTGAGACCCTGTCTCAAAAAACCTAAAAAAACCCCCAAAAAAACCCCAAACAAACAAAACGACTGCAGAGTTAAATATGGGTTAAAATCCTTGCTTCTGTATTAGGTAGTCAACAAGTGTTTATTATGTTATATAAACTAATATAAGGCAGCCATGTGAAGATAATAATAACAGTATTAACAATTACCATTTCAAAATGAATTACAGTTTCATTTCTTTCTTGCTTAGGTGCAAAAAAATAAAAAGAGACAGTGCCAAAATGTGTGCCAAATTTTGAGTGAAAAATAAAATTATCTTTGACAGAATGGCTTAAGAACTGAAGTAGAAAACAGCTGGAGAAATTGCTCAATTTTTAAACTGTCACCACCACAGCAAACGATAAGCAGCACATTCTAGAAGGTTGTGTGGAACCTTGCTCCTTGGTCTGGTAAAAGAACAGACTTGTTGGGATGAAGGTGACTGAGTGCTCAACTCTCTGTCAACAATTTCTATGTGAAGAATTAATAGAAACTCAGTTGTGGTAAAATAAAAGCTTCTCCTGCAAAGTTTCACAAAACGTGTGGAAGTTATCTCCTTGTCACAAAGTGCTGCAGCTGCAGGCAGAACGCTACCCAGAGGCTATCCAGCTGTGCACACTCACTGACATGGAGCCAGCGTGCCCAAGGGCCCAGCACGCCACACTGTCAGTGGTCTTTCTTAAAGAACTTCTGGTGAAGAGACATTCTATTGCGTTTTCTTTCTGAAAGAATCTGAAATTGTTTATTCCATATACTCTGATGGATTTCTGGACTATAATCCGTCCTCCTGATTAATAAATAATCAGGAAAATAAAAGGTCATTTGTGTGGCTTGCCTGTGTTAGCTTAAACTTTCATGATGTTGCTGTTCTAATTTGCTTTTCTCCTTTTGGTCCATAACATAATTAATTCTCCAATATTCAGCAATACTTACAGAAATGGGCCTTGTTTACTGGTGTTTCTTTAAAAGCTCATTTTCTATAGCCAGACATATTCTTGGCTCTGTATCTAGGCTTACTATGCACCTCAATAAACAGATATCATATTCCTGGAAAAGTCTTTTAAAAATTAATTTTTAATAGAATATATAATTACTTGAAAATGGTGTCATTAATTTAAATATGACTTGTTTAATAATTTGTTATTTTAGAAATTAAACTCCAATGCTTGCTAGCCTAGTTCAAGTTACTACATAGGCTCAATTGTGTTAAGTTTACTGGTTTCAAAATACAAATTAACTTCTGTCCCCAAAAGATGGGAATAGAGATTATATCATTTAAGACAACTCTTGAGAAAACTTTTAATAAAATAGTTTAAGAACACAAATCAATATATTTTGACCTACAGAAATAACATAAAAAGCAATATAATGAGTACAGCATCAGAAACACAGATGGGCTGGGACCACCACAGTCCCCGTGCACCACTATTCTGATCACATCTTCCTTGCACGTCCATGGTAAGCTCCACCTAACTTTCTACCTTCTTCTTCTTTGTATCTTTAATACTACATACCCTTGAATTTATGTCTTTAAATATTTTATTTTTCACTTTGAGATAGGGTGTTGCTAAGGTGTCCAGACTGGGCTTGTACTTGCAATCCTCCTGCCCTAGCCTCCTGGAGTGCTGGGATTACAGACATGCAAACCACCCCTAATTACAACTTGCTTTTAATTTTTTTCCCCCCTATGGTACTTGCAACTGAACCCAGGCCCTTTACACTGAGCTACATACACAGTCCTTTTTAAAAACATTTTTTTGAGCCAGTGTCTTACTAAGTTGCTGAAACTAGGCTTAAATTTTCAACCCTTCTGCCTCAGCTTCCAAGTGCTAGAATCACAGGCATATGCGGCATATCTGACTGCATCTTGGTTTTTTTTTTTTTGGACTTGTGAACGAACTCAGGACCTTGTGCTTGCCAGGAGGGCACAATGCCGCTGAGCTAAATCCCTGGTCCCTGCTTTTTGTTTTTTGAAACACGGTCTCACCATACTGTTCAGCCTGGAACTGAATTCACTACATAGCTCAGGCTGGCCTCACACTCGAGGCAATCTTCCTCCCTCAGCCTCTTGAAGGCTGGGATTATAGTGAGTCACTCAGCCCGGCTGGAAAATACTTTGAAACTCAACTTGCTCATGTGATTCATCCGTGCTGACACATTTTGCTTTCATTTCATCACTGTCAAGGCTATGTAGAATTCATTTCATAGTATCTTTTCTTTCTTTTTTTTTTTTTTTTCCTGAGACAGGGTCTCGCTTTGTAGTTCAGGCTGGCCCTGAGCTCAGCCTCAAACTCACATCACAGCAATCCTCCTGCCTCTGCCTCCCGAGTGCTGGGATTACAGGCGTGAGCCACCATGCCCGGCACTGTGGTATGTGGTAATGATTTGCTGCTAGGGTGAGTCTCTATGCCCAGTATTGTTATGTGGTTACCGGGATCGAACCCGGGCCCTTGTGCTTGCAAGACAGGCACCAGAACCACTGAGCTATATTCCCAGCCCCATTTCATAGAATCTTTTTTTTTTTTTTTTCAAACAGGGTTTTACTTTGTAGTTCAGGCTGGCCCTGAGCTCAGTCTCAAACTCACATCAATCCTCCTGCCTCTGCCTAGCAAGTGCTAGGATTACAGGTGTGAGCCACCACGCCCGGCACTGTGGTGTGTGGTACTCACGGCTGGTGGACATGAGTCTCCAGGCCCGGCATTATTGTATGTGGTTACCCAGGCCCTTGCACTTGCAAGGTAGGTGCTGGAACCACTGAGCTAAATCGCTGGCCCAGTTTCATAATACCTTTAGTTAACCATTCTGCTGATGGACATTTGGACTGTTTGCAGTTACTTTCACTATTATGAACCATGTCACAGTGAACTCCTGACACACCTCTTGGTACATATCAAGTTTCTATAGGGCATGTGCCGGTAGAATTAGCACATTGGGGTTTACAGGTCATCCCCTTTACTAGATAATGGTAGATGACTTCCTAACACATTAGTAATCACTTAAATTCTTGTTGCATAAAAAGGTTCACGGGCTCATATCTTTGCTAAGTTTTGGTACAGTTGAACTGTAATATCTGCCAATCTCATGGGTACACAACAGCATAATTACGTGTTTTTAAAAAAAATTTTTTTTTAAATAGGGTTTCGCTTTGTAGTTCAGGCTGGCCCTGAGCTTACTATGTAGTCCAGGCAAGCCTAGAACTCACAGCAATCCTCCTACCTCTGGCTTCCGAGTGCTGGGATTACAGGTGTGAGTCACCACATCTGGCACTGTAGTATGTGGTACTGATTGCTGGTGTGTGTGAGTCACCACACCCAACATTGCTGTATGTGGTTACCAGGGATCAAACTAGGGACCGTAGGGACAGTGCACTTGCAAGGCAGGTACCAGAACCACTCAGCTAAATCCTAAGCCTTTTCTACCTGGTTTTAAAACAAAGTATTTAGAGACCAGGTGTCACTATGTTGCCTAGATTGATTTTGAATGCCTGGGCTAAGGTCATCCTCCTGCCGAGGCCTCTTCAGCAGCTAGGATGACAAGTAATCATCCTAGACCCAGGTTCAAAGGAGCTTTAATTTGCTTTTTTCTCATTACTTAAATGGATGTCTTTTTACTATAATTTCATGAAATGTGTGTGTAAATTAAGTATCTGTACATTTTAAAATTTAATTTTTCTTTTGTTTTTGAGGTACTGGGGATTGAACTCACAACCTTGCATTTACAAATCAGGTGGAGGCACCACTGAGCTAAATTCTTGGCCCTAAAATTTAATGTTTTGAGACAGTGACTTGCTATGTAGCTCAGTCTGGACTTGAACTCTTTATGTAGTTTAGGTTGTCCTCACACTCATGGCAATTCTCCTGTCTCAGCCTCTTGAGTGCTGGAACTACAGACATGTGCCATATCTGGTAATAAAAACTGAAATATTTAAAATGTAGATTATTATGGAAAATAATTAAAAATGATGTCAAAAGATATTAGATGTCAGCAATGGAAAACCAAACACATTTTTTAATTCTTTCCTATTAGACTCCCTATATACTGCCTAGATTTTATCTACTTTTGCTTCAGTTAATGACCAAGAGTGTCAAATATTGTGGCTCAAACCTATAATTCTACCACTGGGAGGATGAGGCGATAGGACTGTAAATTGGAGCCCAGCGTGGGTAATTTAGAAAGACTCTGTCTCAAAAGTATTAAAAAAAATTTAGAAATTAAATAAAAGAGCTGGGGTTGCAGCTAAGTGTGAAGGCCCTTGGTTCAATCCTCAGTGCTAGAAAAGAAAATCTTGAGTGGCAGAGCACGTGACTTACGCCTGCCTGGCATGTGTGAGCCTCAGGTTCCAGCTCCAGCATTGGAGAGGAAAAAAAGAAAGGTGAAAACAACCAAGAGCAGCTGGGTGTGGTGGCATCTCAGCACTGAGATGAAGGCTGAGGCAGAAGGATCACAGGTTGAAGGGCAGACTGAGCCACATAGCAAGCTCAAGGCCATTAAGGTCAGACTGGGATACATGCAAAATAAACAACAGTAGTAACAATATCAACAACAAAAACAAGAGCAAGAAATTTAAAGGTTTTGCTAACATCCTAAAATTCTGTAGACAGAAAACTTTCTTATCAAATGCAGTATCAGTTATTGATAAATCTTCAAGGCCTATATACTGTTTGGTTTTATGAATTTTATGACTGGCTATGTTAGAAGTAGCCAACATTTATTACATTCACAGTTGAAGCATATATCACTGACCACAATTTAAGAGGCACAGAAAGACAGAACTGCCACATACCCAAGTAATGCTCATGTACTCTGATAACTTCACAAAGTCCCGGGTCTTCAGAATCCAGGGGCAAAATCCCTAAAGATAAAAACAAATGATTTTTGATTGAGGAATTGACAGGAAATAAGCCAGTAATAAATTCACTTTTTTTTTTTTTTGAGACAGGGTCTCGCTTTTGTAGTTCAGGCTGGCCCTGAGCTCACTATGTAGCCCAGGTAAGCCTCGAACTCACAGCAATCCTACTGTGTCTGTCTGCTGAGTGCTGGGATTACAGGTGTGAGCCACCACACCTGGCACAGTGGCATGTGGTACTGGGGATCGAACTGAGGACCTTGCACTTGCAAGGCAGATTCTGGAACCACTGAGTTAAATCCTTGGCCCCTGAATTCACTCTTAGTAAGACATGTTCATGTAGATTTTGTTCAGTAGAATTAAGAATGGTTCCAGTAATTACTACCTGGGAAAGGAGGGCCAGCAATCTGGCAGAGGAGTGGACCACACATTTTCTAGTATGAACAGTGTGACACTTCAGCCCTGGCTTTTGTCCTCCATATCTCTTATTTGTGCATATTAACTATGCAGATGAATGGGCTTCATTCTGGAGATTTATACATGAAAATAACATACTGTAATCCCTGCCCCATCACCCTTTGCCATTCTCTTCTCTACTTTCACTTTTTGGGGAGGATTTTAATATATACAATGTGCTTTGATCATATTCATCCCCCCTGTTATGTGCCCTTACATATCTCTTCTTTTTCTTTTCTTTTTATACTAAGTCCTCCCCTTTTGTCACCTTTTAAAAATCCTATTATGGAGAACATACAATATTTGTCTCTCCAGGTCTGGCAAATAATGCTCAATGTGATGATGTCTAGATATACCCACTTATTTGCAAATGACAATTTTTTTTTTTTTATGGATGAGTAATATTCTGTGTATATACCACATTTGCTTTATGCATTCATCTACTGATGGAGACCTAGGCTGGTTCCCTTCTTGGCTGTTGTATATTGTGAGCTACAATAAACACAGGTGTATTAGCTTTCCCATCCCTGAGATATAATATTGGACACTCACAATCTAAAGGAAGAATAGCTTAACTTTGCTCACAGTCTCAGGAGATTCAGTACGTGGTCAGCAGGCTCCAAGGCAGAAACATCACAGTGTCAAAGCGTGGTGGGGCAAAGCTACTTAGTCCATGGCAGCTGGGAAGCAGAGGGAAACAATGCCAGAGAGGAACAGGCAGGGGACCACCTGTATGGTAGCACCCAAAGTCTTGCCTCCGCCAGGCACTCAGACACACATCCCAGTGTGTGTGTGTTTTCTAATCTGCCAGGCATTTCTTAATCCAAGGATATGGACATGAAAGGATTAACAGTTATGCAGGATGTGTAGTTATCCCTATGCCATCCTGACCTTGGATATGAAGCAAAGGTGGTATAGCTGATAAAAAACAGCAGCTCTACTTTGTTTTTTGAGGAACCTCTATGCTGATTTCCACAGTGGATATCAAATTTACACTCCCACTAGCAATGTAAAAGTGTTTGTTTCTCTGACTCTTGTCAGCATTTGTTTGTTATTCTTCATGATAGCTACACTGACTGTGGGAGACAGGATCTCAATGAAACTGGACCTGCATTTCCCTGTTATACCCCTTTCTCTTTCTCTTACTTTGGAAAGACAATAAAGATCATGGCTGGGAGCCAAAACAGAAACAGGGGCATCTATATTTTTGGTTAAAACTGTCTCTGATGCATAGCTTCATTCCCAAAGTGTAATCCCATAGTATGGCACTGGTATGTTTCCAACAAAATAAAGCTAGTTTGATTTAACTTTTGATCTCTCACTAAAAAATATCTTGAGCAGGACCAGGGAGTTAGCTCAGAGGTTCCAATGCCTACCTTGCAAGGGCAAGGGTCCAGGTTCGATACCCGATAACCACATACAACAATGCTGGGCATGGTGACTCACACCAACAGCAATCAGTACCATATACCACAGTGCCAGGCATAGTGGCTCACACCTGTAATCCCAACACTCAGAATGCAAAGGCAGGAGGATTGGTGAGTTCAAGGCTGAGCTCAGGACCAGCCTGAATTACAAAGCGAGACTCTGTCTCAAAAAAACAAAAACAAAATCTTGAGCAATACAGAATGCCACTGACTGAAAAAAATGTACAACTTATCAGTTCTCCAGGAAAATACTTGAGTCAAAGGCAATCCTGTAAATAGGTAAAGAAAATTTTACAAATTTATCCTCCTCTTTTTTTTTTTTCCCTGTTTCCAGTATTGGGATTGAATCCAGGACTTCATGGAAAAATAAATTTATCTTTTTTTTGGTGATACCAGGGATCAAACTCAGGACCTCGTGCTTGCCACTAAGTGGTGCCACTAACGTACATTCCTGGACCAAAAATCTATTCTTTAGTGGCTTCGAGTATGTCCTAAGACTAAACATTTTCTGTGTTCATATTCATATTTTCTATAGTGCTACAGCAAAAAATGATACGGGAATTTCAAAGACTACCATGAGAGTAATGCTCTCTCAGATACAGAGACAAAAAATATTATGAAAAATATGATCTTATAAATTCTGGATTTAAAAACGACAACAACAACAACATGTTAAATGTTTCAAGTCAATTTTTAGTTTTATAAAGCTAGCAAGGGGATGCTGTAGGCTTCAGGTCAGAGTGGACACAGAAACTCTACGTGGCCCTGTAAGCCAATGGGCTTCATACACTAGATTTCCATCTTATTTGGAGATATATTCTGGCTCCTGGCACGGGATCAGGCAGAAAAGGATTACACCAATCAAAACAGCCACTATGGTTATTATTTTTTTAAAATTTATAATTATTCCATGGAAAAATAGTTGAAAGCTTTAAATGTTCTGCTAATTGAGATCAAACTCTCAATTTTCTTCATCAGTGAACATTTAAGAATGCCAAAAACACATTTTATTTTTTGGCGGTGCTGGGAATTAGACCCAGAGTCTCATGCATGTTAGGCAAATGTGCTACCACTTTGTTATAGCTTCATTTCAGGGAAGTACTTTGGTATGAAGCAAGATTATAATGAAACTTTAATAATTATAGAGAAAACAAGAAGAGAAGGCAGTAAAACAGATGACTTGAAATAGGTGTGTAAACTATAACTTACCAACTACTTCATCATCTGGTTGAAAGAATGACACCTTGCTTCCAACTAAGGAGTAGGAAAAATTAAGTTACTATTACAAGGTCACTGAATATAATTTTAATTTTATCATAAAAACAAAAAGATCCACTATCTGTGATTATGTTGTTTTCTACTCCACTCCAGTCTGCCCACCTGCTAGCCCAGCTATCATTATTTTAGTTGCAAAATGAGAGCCATATATGCCATATATAAAATACTTTGAATTCAGAAATAAATTCAATTTAGTACCAAGAAAATTTTGAAACTTTACAGAAATGATAGTTACTTTTTCTTCGCATATGTAGACAAAAAGCCTTTACCACGAGTAAATTCATTAAAATATTCTGGCTTAAAAAGTTACAAGGGAAAACTACGTTGTTAAGTGCCTATTTGTATCCTACATTTTATACATTTACTATTCTCAACAGACCCATGGAATATGATTTTTCCTATTTTTAAGGTGTTTTTATTAGTACATATTAGATTTACAAAATCCACTATTTACAAAATATTGGATTTCATATTCTTCCTATTTTACAGAGAGTGAAGGAACCTGGAAATGGCCCATTGGGCTAGCAGGCAGCAAAATGGCACAGGACTTCTCTGTTGGCAGTTAGCAAGAACCTAAAAGGAGTTCCTCCCTCTGCTTAGTTCTTCAGGGGAGTCATACTGTACCATCCTGGCCCAATACTTTTAGCTTCTGATTCACTGTACTTTTTTCCTTTCTGCTACTGAGCCACCTCTTTCTGGGATGCCCTCACTCTTTTTGGGGGTTCTTTCACTTTCCTTTGCTATTCTGAAAGCTTTGTTTCCACTTCTCTATTTCTATTGTCTTGGGTAAGCATCTTAATTTTTAGAAAATTTTTTCTCTTTTTGTTGAGTTTATTGGTCCATTTTAGTTATACAATGTCACATTATTATTATTATTATTATTATTATTATTATTTTGTTACCAGGGATCAAACTCAGGACCTTTTGGCAGGCGCTGTGCCACTGGACTAAACCTCCAGTCCAATTTTATTATTTTGAATGAAATCTGTATGCTGATACCTCAAACAGTTACAGCACAGATCTCCCACCCTCTGAATTCAACTCACATAAATATAAGTCTGTTTAGAAACAAATTTTAAACTGCTTAACTTTTAAATGTCTATTACGTAAACTTCAAAAATTTAATGTGATATGGTTACTGAAGAGTCTATAAATTTTTTTTTTTTTTTTTTTTTTGAGACAGGGTCTCGCTTTGTGGTGCAGGCTGGCCCTGAGCTCAGCCTCAAACTCACATCACAATCCTCCTGCCTCTGCCTCCAGATTGCTGGGATTACAGGCGTGAGCCACCACGCCCGGCACTGTGGTATGTGGTGCTGGTTGCTGCTGGGTGTGGGTCTCCACACCCAGTATTGTTATGTGGTTACTGGGGAATCGACCCGGGTCCTTGCGCTTGCAAGACAGGCGCCAGAACCACTGAGCTAACTTCCCGGCCCTTTTTTTTAGTTTTTTAAGACAAGGTCTTGGTTTTATAGTTTAGGCTGGTCCTGAACTCAGCCTCGAATTTAGCAATCCTCCTGCCTCTGCCTCCAGAGTGAGTTCTGGGATTATAGGCGTGAACCACCACTCCTGGCACTGTGGTTGTGGTACTGATTGCTGGTGGGTGTGAGTCACCATGCCCAGCTTTATTGTACGTGGTTACTGAGGACTGAACCTGGGCCCTCGAGCTTGCAAGGCAGGCATAAAACCACTGAGCTAAATCCCTGGCCCGAGTCTATAAATTTTTATCAAGGCTAACTTATATAAGTAACTTATGCTAGTTTGTGAATATCATACAAAGAATAACACTGATTACTGCAGCATGATCAGTGCATGAATTTAAATAGATGCCTGAGAATTTCCAAGCTGTAATAAACAATTATACCAGTTAAATCCCATTTTTAATTATAAAAAGGGACATGCTGTATAACTAAAAAATTGTATATTTGAAGGGACATGTATAATTTTATTACTATTAAATTAGCTTCTATTTAATTTTTTACCTTACAAAATAAATACTTACCATCTAATACTATTCCAGCAACTTCTCTCCCAACAGGAAAGAAATCCTTTTCCATCTTCATTTCTGCCAGAAGCTAAATCATAACAAAGTGTTACCACATTACTGTTAAGAATAAACTCTAGACTTCCTTACGCACAGATAAATGAGAGCAAAAACTCAAACCACAGAAAATGTCATCAGGATTTAAGTTTTGGAATTAAGACAATGCAAATAACTTTACAACAGGTTTGTAAGTAGGGTAGGAAATCAAGAGTTTGCTGGGGAATTGTTAGGCATAAGTGTTATTATTTAATTTACCAGTAACATCCTTTGTTCAGTACCTTTGTCAAGGTTAGGTAAAATTATGGTCAAAACATCTCTTTATTGAGTAAACACTATTTAGTGGTAAACTATTCAGGTGAGGACCAGGAGTCTGGAAAGCACAGTGTGAATATGGATATGAGCCAATGAGAACTAAAGGCTCTGTATTCTTAAATCCTTTTAAAGTTTCTGACTTTTTCTCACAAGTCTTGGATTAGGAAACAGGTGGGAAGAAGTAGTGGATATACACTGGAGAACTACATGGGATTTCAGACAGATGGTTAGGGAGGTTTCTTTTTTAAGGCTACATCTTTTTTTTTTAGGTTTTTTGAGACAGGGTCTCGCTTTGTGGTTCAGGCTGGCCCTGAGCTCAGCCTCAAACTCACATCACAGCAATCCTCCTGCCTCTGTCTCCCGAGTGCTGGGATTACAGGCGTGAGCCACCACGCCCAGCACTGTGGTATGTGGTACTGGTTGCTGCTGGGGTGAGTCTCCATGCCCAGTATTGTATGTGGTTACCGGGGATCAAATCCCGGTCCTTGCACTTGCAAGACAGGCACCGGAACCACTGAGCTAACTCCCCAGCCTTTAAGGCTCTATTTTTAAGAGATTAATATTTTGCTAGATTCTGGTTAAATTCATAGTCTGCTGAAGTAACAGTACACTAAGATAAACGTGTATTTAAGCTTCTATAATGATAATATTGAGATGCTAGATATAATTCTATTTATTTTAGAAATAATAAATAAAAGATAATTGAAATAATTTTCTTGTATATATTTTTTTCTAGTACTGGGGATTGAACTCAGGACCCTGAGCTTGCAAGGCAGTTATGGCACCACTCACCTAAATCCTTGGTCTTCTTTTTTGAATTTATTTTTTTAAGAGCTCTTGTGTGTTTGTATGCTTGCTTCCCAGAAATCTCTTTCAACATAGAACTTTTTATTTTTCCTAAGATGTTCATATATTCTTATAGAGATACTACATATTTTATAGTACTTCACATGCACTTTAAGAAATAAAAACTTCATTATGTAGTCTAGATTAACCTTGAACTCATGAACCTCCTGTCTCAATCTTCTGAGTGTAGCCATGCGCCACCACATTCCCATATATATATATATATATATATATATATATTTTTTTTTTTTTTTTTTTTTTTTTTTTAGGTTTTTGGAGACAGGGTCTCGCTTTGTGGTTCAGGCTGGCCCTGAGCTCAGCCTCAAACTCACATCACAATCCTCCTGCCTCTGCCTCCTGAGTGCTGGGATGACAGGCGTGAGCTACCACGCCCGGCACTGTGGTATGTGGTACTGATTGCTGCTGGGTGTGGGTCTCCACACCCAGTATTGTTATGTGGTTACCGGGGAATCGAACCCGGGTCCTTCCGCTTGAGCGACAGGCGCCGGAACCACTGAGCTAACTCCCCGGCCCTCTCATATATATTTTTTACCACGGTTTTAGCAACAGTATCTTGTTTTCTTCAATTACCATGAGGATTTCATACATTACTGCACAGTTTCATAACCATTATGTTTATCAGTTATGTAATGATTTATTCAATTGACTTTTACCGTAATTTATCATTTCTTTCTATTAGGGTGAGTTTTTCTTAGATTTGAATTTTGATAGATTTTTCAGAGTTCTAAAAAAACATCTTGTGAACAAAGATATCTGTAGACAAGGAACAGCACTAACATTCATATTTTTTTTGAGATAAAATCTTGTTATGGACTTCAGGCTAGCTTTGTAGTACATAGTGCTGGGATTATAGGTATGTGCCACCACTCTGTATAATATTTATATTAGTTTTGAAAATATTTCAGGGCATGGTTGCAAATTCATGTCTCAAGTAATACTTATCTTACATAGTTGTCCAATTGAAGCCTATAACTTGTTCTGTAATTTTCTTAGACTTTATAAAAAAATTTTTCAAAATTTTGTGGAAATTAGTAACATAATATATTAAGGGCATAATATACAATGATAACAATAGAGTAAATGTTATTTACTTACTTACTATTTATTATGGCATATTTAATCATAGTTTACCATTTGTAGAATTTCTATATATTTCTATGGTCAGTAATGACAGGACTGGAGATATGTAATTATGAGCAGAAATGAGAAGGGAGAGAAACAGATACAGAGCAACAGAGAAAAAGATGCAGAAAAGAAAATAGTAATACAATATGAGCCATTCTTAAGATACCAATTAGAATATATCTACAGTATTGACAGTTAATGACAATTGGTTTGGTTCCTAGTTTTCATATTTAGAAATATGATTTAGCCCCTTGTCTTATCAATTATAAGTTCTCAATATTTTGCAAAGTGAAAGTTTATTAAATATTTTCATATGATATAAAATATATGATCTCCAATCAGATTAAATAATTCATCTCAATGAAGAAATGTACAAATACAGAGCTCGAGATTTAGTTCAGTGGTTTCAGTGACTGCCTAGCAAGCACTGTGTTCGTCCCCCAATAACCACATACAACAATGCTGGCTATGGTGACACATGCCCATCAGCAATCAGTACCACATACCACAGTGCCCGGCATGGTGGCAGGCAGAGGCAAGAAGATTGCTGTGAGCTCGAGACTGAGTTCAGAATCAGCCTGAACTATAGAGCAAGACCCTGTCTTTAAAAAAAGAAATATACAAATGCACATTATTTTTCTTTCCTGTTTAGTTCTTCTTAAGATAATAATTTCTTTGCATTCCAAGTTAGTTATTATATTTGTACACTAAGTATATAGGAAATTTTCATTTAACTTTTGGCTTTTATTATAAAATATTGATACCTTTGTATTTATCTGGCTCAGGGCACAAGCTTTAACTTGAAGTTTCACAAAGTAATCCTCTGTCCCAGGAAGATTTTCCTAGAATTAAATATTAACAAAAATTTTTATAAATAATTTAACAAAATTACAAAGTACTTTAGGGTTTATATTTTTTAAAGTCTCAGATACCAACATAGATTACACAATTTTAATAAACATTTTAACAAAGCAAAGCAACAAATATTATGCTTTATTTTGACCTAAATAATTTCAAAAGCATAACACCTCCATATAGAGATACATTTATGTAGATAACATATTCTTTACTAATATTTAGAATTTTCTTAGTACTACAAATGAAATTTAAAGTCAATTGCTCATCTTGTTCTTAACACCTATTTTCAGCATGTCTTATGGGATTTTGCAGTCAAAATCCAAACTCGGTAGAATTTCATTCTCTCTTGTATTCCACAACTAAACAAAACTTAAGCAGCAAGGGGACCGGGGATTTAGCTCTGGGGTTCTGACATCTGTGTTGCAAGCACAAGGTCACTAGTTCGATCACCTGGTAACCACATACAGCAATAGTAGGCATGGTGACTCACACCCACCAGCAATCAGTACCACATACCACAGTGCTGGGCATGGTGGCTCATGCCTGTAATCCCAGCACTCAGGAGTTATATAATATACATATATATACATATATACACACATATATATATATATATATATATACACACACACACATATATATATACACACACACACACACACACACACACACACACACACACACACACACACACACACACACATATATATATATATATATATATATATATATATATTTCTTTTTTTTTTTTTTTCCAGGTTTTTTGAGACAGGGTCTCGCTCTGTGGTTTAGGCTGGCCCTGAGCTCAGCCTCAAACTCACATCACAGCAATCCTCCTGCCTCTGTCTCCCGAGTGCTGGGATTACAGGCGTGAGCCACCACGCCTGGCACTGTGGTATGTGGTACTGGTTGCTGCTGGGGTGAGTCTCCACGCCCAGTATTGTATGTGGTTACCAAGGATCGAATCAGGGTCCTTGCGCTTGCAAGACAGGAACCAGAACCACTGAGCTAAATCCCTGGCCCCAAAAGAAAATATTACCTATGCTAAAAGTAAAAAACTAGGGACTATTTAAAACTTTGTACATAAAGGAAACTTTGGCAAGCTCCAGAATGTGTGAAAAACAATATTTTAAAAATCTTCTTATTTCAAATTTTACTAATATATTTCCTGAAATATGGCTACAAATTGAAAACTTGTTTTTCTGTGTTTAGAGTAAGTTAGTTAAACCTGCAAAGTACTAAAGCTTCTCCGTTTTTCTAATGCCTTTCACACTGCGTTTCTGAGGAACTAAAAATTATTTTGTAGCAATCCTTTGAAGAGGTAGTTATACTTTAATAAGGACTACCACTTCCATGTAAAGATGAAAAGAAAGTAATTTAAGCAATTTTATTTAAGAAACTTGCTTATTTAATTAACTCAAACTTAATGGGCCATTTAAAACTGGGGCTATTACATAAGGAAAATATGCTACCTTAAGGTTAGGGCAGAGGTGGCAAACCTATGGCATGCATGCCCCAGCTAGCTGTTATTGAGAGTACTAAAGGCTCACCATCACTGGGGATATGGCTTGGGTATCAGAGTGCCTGTCAAGCATGCATGAGGCTCTGGGTTCAATCTCCATCATTACAATAAACAACCAAACAAAAAACTGTCCTGTTACAATATATGATCAAACAATTTTTCTTACCCTTTCTTGAAATACAAACATTATTTCTTCATTTGTGGAACTCTGTTGAAAATATAAGCCTTTCATAGTTACCTGAAAAAAAAAAATACGTGTAACAAAGTCTACTAGACCAAATAAAGCAAAAACTAAAAAATAATGTTGGCAAAAGATAAAATGACAGATATAAATGCAGTTTGCAAACAAATTTTGATAATACTTTCATATAAAGTAATCGAATATGAGAATATGTAATTATTCCCAGGTATATTTCTAGATTAACTGTTGAATATTTTATGCAACAGTAAGGGTATTTCTTTTCTTTTTTTGGTACTAGGGATTGAACTTGGAAACTTGTGCTTGCAAGGCAGGTTCTGGAACCACTGAGCTAAATCTCTAGCCCATAAATGTTGCTTTCTTATTAAACAAACAAACAAACAAACAAACTTATATGTACTTAAGAAAAAAACAAAACAAAACAACCAAACCCTTATGAGAGCCAGAGAAGGTGGCTCATATTTTAAAGGGCATTCAAAGTCTTAAAAGAAAATTAAAAAAGAAAAAGTGAGTAATCAAGACAGTGACTGAAATTGTGGCCAAAATTCTTCTGCATCAGTCTACAAACCATTTAATGCAAGTATTTAATCCTGTATTCTGTAGACATCTTGAAGCATCTAACATTTCTATAGCTGTTTAATTTTCATAGTCACACTGCAAGACTATTTTAAATGCAAATTCTGTATATGTATAAAATATATACAGAAAAGTGTATAGTGTTCCCAATTTTAAAAGTGAATATCCTCATATCACAGTAGGACACATAAATGTAAGTTTTCTTATGTAATTATTAAACTTGGGCTTGTGTTAATGTATGAAATAATTTAATAAGTTAAAATATAAAAAGGAAGTTTCATTACTTTTATATTAACTATATTATATACTTTATATGTAGCCCAAGACAATACTTCTCCACTTTATGCAACCCAAGCAAGCCAAAAGGTTGGAGACTTACATTATAAATTATATCAATAAATTATCTATCATTCTCCTACTATTAAACATTTGAATTATTATAGTGTTTAGTAATTTTCTATTGAGCTGCTAACATGAGATATATCATTCAAATTTAGAATACTTCATCCTTCAAGACTGAATTAGTACTATTTGTTAGTAGAGTTGGCTATAAAATTTGTATGTGCCAGTGCAAAATGAAAATGAAGGGGTAGCCTGGTATAGTGGTCCCAGTAGGCAGGAGGCTGAGGTAGGGGGATTGGTGCAAATTTGAGGCCAGGCTGGACTGCATAATGAATCAAGGCCACCCTGAACTACACAGCAAGATCCTGTCTAAAACATCAAACAAACAAAAAAAGTGGAGAAATTACTAAAGTCCAAAATTACTAAAATTTTACTGTAGTCGAGCAATGGTTGCTTTTAGGATATAATGATCAAATACTGGAACTAACAACACATGGACACACAATGAAGTCATGTAAGAAAATTATATATGAACCAGGTATGATGGCACATTACTGTAATCCCAGTGCTCTGGGAAACTGAGGCGGGAGGTTTACAAATTCAAGCCTTGCCTAGCCAACTTAGTGACTTTGGGAGATTCTGTCTCAGAAAGTAAAAAAAAGGGCTGGGAATTTAGCTCAGTGTGAAGGCCCTGGCTCAATCACTAGTAGCGACAACAAACAAACAGAAAAAACAGGTGAGCAAGGTTAAATGATTAAATATTCTACCCTTTTGATGACAGGTCTTTCTATTGGTATGCTTGCTGGGGTGTGAAGGAGAGGAAAAACCAAAGCACAGACAGCGTGTATTCCCTACTTCTTCTGCCTTACTTCTAAGGCTCCAAAACACTCACCTACTATCCAATCTACCTTACTCTGTCCACAACTGTACCTCAACTCCTGTCCGTCCTTGTCAAGTGTGACTTCACGTTCATAGCTAATGTGCTAGCTCAAGGATTCCAAACATGAACGTGCTGTACTAACTCTATAGATTCTTCCTAGTAAGTACAGCTGCAGTCCTATGTCCTTTCTTGAATCATAGTAAATAAATTACTATTTACTTAGTAACTGGTTGGCTTTCCAAACTATTGCTTGGGTGAATCAATACCCCTTCCTTATCATTAGATAAATAAATCTTTGCTCTTACTTAATCTAGAGCTAGTAGGTAGGGCTGTCTTTTCCACAAGGGGAAAAATAATGGCTCAAATCTTGATTTCAAAGTATCTCCCTTTGTAGTTTGGGCCACTGTGGGGCCCAGATGAGCAGTCACATGGCTCTTACACTACTCCAAAGGCCTAAGATGTCTGCTTATATCCTTAGCCTCCCCAAAAGAAAATATACACACACTAATTCCAGTATTTTTAGTCACATCATGCTAAATAGTTACTCCAATGGTTTGGTGGGTGGAAAAAAATAATGACTTGCTGGTTCAATTAAGAACTGTGTAGGACTGAAAATATTCTCAAAGTTTACAACGTAAGGAAAAAGAAGTATTTTCCACAAAAGAGGCTAGGAAAACATTGATGCAATATTGATTTGTTTCTGCAGCCTCCCCACAAGGAATACTGACTTCCTAGCACTGAGCACACGGTAGAAGCTGGATGGGTGCTGCACACCTGTGAGTGCAGAAAGGCGGAAGCAGGAGGACTCCAAGTCTGAACCCATCCTGGGCAACTCGGGGGCTGCCTCAAATTAAAAAGGGCTGGGGATGTAGCACCAGGGGAGGCCCTAGGTTCAACCTCTCCCGCCTCCCAGCACACAAAGAAAACGGTACAAAGGGTGATACTCAGGAACCACATAATTTCTGGGCATTGGTCCAGATTAAATGGACCACTGTCTATTATTTAATAAGATTTTTACAAGATGGAAAGACATTTGCATTTAGGGAACAAAATAACTGCACAACTTATAAAAATAAGAATAAAAATATACTTGTAATGACTTTTCTAAGAGTCACACCATCTCAAAATTATATTTCATACCGTAAACTTTGGTTAACCAAAAAGTACTGTATCAAATGTTTTGTTTTTGGTTAACGCTGGGGCCAGTGCTCTATCACTGAACCATATCTCCAGCACAATATACATATAAAACTTTTAAATGACAACAAATCTGTTTAATAATGTAGGCTACTAGGGAAGGAGGTGGGAATGGGAAGTAAAAAGGACTAAGATATGTCTATGTGCCAATGGCTTACATATTCTTTATGTATCTCAAACATGTACCATATAACTAAAAAGAGCAAAAGAAGTAAGTTGATATGCCTTCCAAAGTATAAAGACTACATACTTTTATAGGGTTTATCAGGATTTAAAAATAGTTGACACAAATCTATTATCTGAGAATTTTGTTAGTGATACTTTAAATTTTTATAATAACCAAATATTAAATATGCTAAAAATTTATGGAAACAAAAATTTGATGTTATTTTAAATAAAAGCAGAAAGAAGAATTTGCATAAATTAAATAGTTGACTATAAATGTGTCAACTGAGTGCTACCTCAGTTCATGAACTTAATTCTTTCCACCTTTCTGGTTGAAAATCAATTGGATTAGAACTGAGCCAAATTTCCCATGAAGTCAACATTGAACCTAACCATTAAATTTGATTTGATTCTCATGAAACTAGTTAATAAAGGAAGGCACTGTTCTGTACAGGGATTCTACCAAATCCAGTGGAAGTAATTTCACATGGTTTCATTTTTGTCACAAAGGCAACACGAACTCTGCTGGCCTCTCTCTCGCTGTACTCAATCCCCCATGAAGCTCATCTATTAGTAATTGTAAATGAAACCTCCACAGATCAGTTATCTACCCTTTCAGGCCTAATGTGTCCCGAATACCAGATCAACCTCAAATTCAACAGACAAAAAACTGGACTCATCTTTCGCACAAGATTTGGCTATAACCCTCAGCCATCAAAGGATTTCTTGGATTTAGTCATAACAGCTTTCACTGTATGAAACTACTACTGGTTTTATTCTCTTTCTATATGATGTCCTGTCTGGCCTGCTCATTTTAAGGACCATCACCATGGTATAGGTGATGTTTGAGGTTTAAAATTCAAATTATTATTATTATTATTATTATTGTTATTGTTATTTTGAAACAGGGTCTCGCTTGTAGTTCAGGCTGGCCTTAAGCTCAGCCTTGAACTCACAGCAATCCTCCTGCCTCTGCCTCCCAAATGCTGGGATTACAGGTAAGAGCCACCATGCCCAGCACTGTGGTGTGTGGTACTGGTTGCTGGTGGGTGTGAGTCTCCACGCTCGGCACTATTGTATGTGGTTACCAGGGGATTGAACTTGGGCCCTTACACTTGCAAGACAGGCGCCGGAACCACTGAGCTAAATCCAGAGCTCTAAAATTCAAATTATTCTTAAATGCTCAGGGCATAGTAGCCTGCAACACAAACTTGTAATACTATGACCACTACAGGCTCAGAGTTCAGTTATGATTCTAACTTACCTTCATTTTTTTTAGGCTTTTTGAGACAGGGTCTCGCTTTGTGGTTCAGGCTGGCCCTGAGCTCAGCCTCAAACTCACATCACAATCCTCCTGCCTCTGCCTCCCGAGTGCTGGGATTACAGGCGTGAGCCACCACGCCCGGCACTGTGGTATGTGGTGCTGGTTGCTGCTGGGTGTGGGTCTCCACACCCAGTATTGTTATGTGGTTATCGGGGAATCAAACCCGGGCCCTTGCGCTTGCAAGACAGGCGCCGGAACCACTGAGCTAACTCCCCGGCCCTAACTTACCTTCATTTTTAAGGAAAGCAAAAGATACACTGTAAGCAGCTAGACTCCAGGAAATCAGAAGTTAACCTGGAAGAGTGACCCCATATGTTCAACCTTGTCACCAAGCCAAGCTCCCTTAAACTGGCTTAGTATACAGAGTCTTTTTCTTGTGCTGTTTTAGGATCTATTGCCAGCACTATAATACTAGACAGATTACTAGGAGGAAATGCTTAGTTACATTTGATCCTTTAGGAAAAGTTGACTTAATTTGAGATCTTCCTGTCTCAGCTTCCTGAATCCTATGTATCACCATGCCGCCCTTAAATATTAACAATGTTCTTACCGATCCATGAGACCCTCCATACATTTCCACACATCAGAAAAAAGACAAATATTTAACCCTAACCACATGTTTATCTACAGTACTTGGTTTAAAAATATTATCAGCTTGGGTGGGGATTTAGCTCAGTGATTCCGGAGCTGTCTTGCAAATGCAAGGGCCCAAGGGCCCGGGTTCGATTCCCAGGTAACCACATACAATACTGGGTGTGGAGACTCATGCCCAGCAGCAATCAACACCACATACCACAGTGCTCACGCCTGTAATCCCAGCACTCGGGAGGCAGAGGCAGGAGGATTGCTGTGATGTGAGTTTGAGGTTGAGCTCAGGTCCAGCCTGAACTACAAAGTGAGACCCTGTCTCAAAAAAAAAAAAAAAAAAAAAATATATATATATATATACACACACACACACACATATATATATATGTATATATGTATGTATGTATATATGATCAGCGCAACTGGATATGGTGGCTCACACTTGTAATCCCACACTGGATAAGCTGAGACAGGGAAATGCCTGTGTTTGAGGCCAGCCTCGGTTACACATACTGAGTTCAAGGCCAGCCTAAACTGCATCGTGAAACACTGTATTCTGTAGGCTGTGGAAGATGGTAGTGCTAACCATACAGGGCCAGGTCAGCTGTGCTTCAAAAGGGAGGTGGAACTGGGCATGGTGGAACAATTGGTGGTCTCAGGAATTGGAAGCCTGAAGAGAGCTGGAAGTTTGAGGCCAGTGTGGGTTACTGAGTTCAAATCCAGCCTAATTAATACAGCAGGATTCACTCAAAAAACAAAATAGCTAGGTGTGGTGGCTCCTGCCTATAATCCCAGCACTCAGAAGGTAGAGGCAGGAGGATTCCCATAAATTCTGCCTGGGCTACACAGGGAGTTCAGGGCCAGCCTGTCTCATAAAAAACTAAAACAAAACACAAAACAACAATAAAAGATAAATCAAAATAACAAAAAAAGAGAGCGGTGTACACCTGGATTTAGCATTTATAGAACACCTGTTCACATCATGTGGAAAAGGTCTATAGAAGTCTGTATATTTTCACGATATTATGCATGAGCCAGGAGTATACTGTGTTCTGTTGTGAACAGTTACACTGCTTCTCTGCGCCTGTTACAAGAGGGGCAGTGGAAAGGCTTACAATTCATAGTTTGCATTTAAACTAGGAAATGTTTTCTTCAGGATCCTGAGGTGAATTGGAAATTATAGCAACAGTAAGATGATAATAATAACAGGCAGAGACTTTCTGTGTGGTGAGTAGGAGGCTGTGAGAAGGGATCAGGGAGGACCTCTCAATTCCACCTACCTTGTCCTAATGTCACCCGATAAAGTCATCTTTCAGGGGTGACAGTTCACCACACTGTTAAGTCTGCTTTCCCCTGTAGCATAATGTGGGAAAATGTGATGCTGTCAGAATTTTTCTTTTTTTTATGAGTCAGGACTTCACTTTGTAGTTCAGACTGGCCCTGAACTATGTAACCCTATGGCTTACAATTGGATATACCCCAAAAGGCAAGTCTGGCAAAGAGGATGTGCTTTAAGAAATCTTTTTACTAATATAAGTGATAAGTGGAAAAGTGACCCCATATGTTCAACCTACAACTAGAAGGGTTTAAACAGAGGCTAGATAGACAGTTACAAGGGATTCATAAAGGACATTCAAATACTCAGTGAGACAGAAGAATCAAGTGACTGTCAAGTATCTTCTGATTGTGAGATCTATGGTATTTCTGTGAATACTATCAAGATCATACTTATACATATGTGGTATAAGCTCTACATTTTATGCAACCTGAGAACTAAAGATAGATGGAGAAGCAAAAAAGAAAATTATTTCCTTTTGATACAGGCTTTGGGTAGAAACAAACAAACAAACAAAAGATAGTTACTTGGAGATGCCAAATGTTGCTATCTATTCAACAAGTGGCTTCCATCATGTGGTTATGGGGCAGGGAGGCTCTCAATAAGACCTTTCCAATTTTGGGTGATGGGATTGAGAAAAAAAAATCTTGCAATAGTCTGGCCTGGCCTTGAACTCCAGCCAGTCCTCCAGGTTCAGCCTCTCAAGTGCTGGGATTACAAGTGTGTGCCACTATGACTGGCTCTAAAACTTTTTTCAATCCTAAAAGAATTTTTTAATACTTCCCCCTTTAATATTTCTCATACCCTGAGAGCGCTTTATTATCCCTAGACTTATAGAATCTGCATCTTTAATTTTAATTTATGAGGTCTAATATTTCTTACTGAGGTATTGTGTTGCCAAAACCAGAAGTATAGTTGGAGAAGGGGATTTCTGGTCTAGTTAGTATTCAATATATGGCCATGTGATATAGTGCGATCCAGAACAAAAGAAACTTAAATTTATAGTTAAATTTCTGGGTCAGGGTCTGGGGATTTAGCTCAGTGGTTATTTGCCTGGCAAGTGCAAGGTCCCAAGTTCAATCTCCTGTACTACATATCACAATGGTGTGAATGGTGGCTCACGCCTGTAATCCCAGCACTCAGGAGGCAGAGGCAGGAGGACTGCCTTGAGTTTGAGGCTAGCTTGGGCTACATAGTTCAGGGCCAGCCTGACCTATAAAGTGAAGCTCTGTCTCAAAGAAAAAAAATAATGACAGCATCACATTTTCCCACACTATGTTCCTGGGAAAGCAGTCAACAGTGCGGTGAACAGACTCCCCTGAAAGGTGGCATTATCAGGTGACACTGGGACAAGACAGGTGGAACACAGGGATCCTCCCTGATCCCTTCTCACAGCCTCCTACTCACTGCACAGAAAGTCTCTGTTCACATTATCTTACTGTTACTATAATTTTCCAATCCATCTCAGTGTCTTGAAGAAGACATTTCCTGGTTTAAATGCAAAATATGAACGGTAATTTAGATTAAACATTTACTAAAAAACTGGAAATCAAGAGAAAAATCTCATAACAAGAATGTATAAATATGGAAAAAATTCTTTTGCAAAATACTGTATTTTACTATATGTAAGCGCATATTCTTGCTCATGTACTCACAGAGCTTATTAGCATAGTGCAGTACTATTCAATGACCTACAAAGGGCAGAAAGTTGACTTTGAAATAGGCTCTTTCAAGTGTATAGGAACTAAGAAAAAGTTCATTACAAATCAAATTAGAAAAAAATACTGTGATGCCACAATGAAGCCTTTTTTTTTTTTTTGAGACAGGGTCTTGTTATGTAGTTCAAACTGGCCTGGAAATCAGTGTAGCCCAGGCTGACATTGAACACACAAGTGATTCTCCTACCTAAGCATTGGCAAAGCTGGATTACAAGCTAGTGCCACCACCACACCCTGCTTAAAGCATTTAAAATTTTCCCATTTTCTTTTTTTTAGAAGGTACAAAAATAAATCAAGACTTATTACTGCCTAGGACACAGTACTGGTCCAGAGGCCTAAATATCTGCTTCAGGTTTTTAATTTACTTCTGTCCAGAACTTTAATTTTAAATGAGGATCATGGAAAATTGTAAAACTACCAAAATATTTCGCAGCAAATGTCACATGGGTTGATTTTATATGGGGAACCAGTTTTTTTTTTGACAGGGTCTCTCTTTGTAGTTCAGGCTGGCCCTGAGCTCAGCTTCAAACTCACATCAATCCTCCTGCCTCTCACACCTGGCACTGTGGTTTGTGGTACTGATTGCTGGTGGGCATGAGTCACCATGCCCGGTATTGTGGTATGTGGTTACCATACCGAACGTGGGTACTTGTGCTTGCAAGACAGGCGCTGGAACCACTGAGCTAAAGGGAACTGTTTTAAGTCTATCTCATCTGATACCATAAACTTAAGTGAAATTAGTCATAAAAGGTATTATTGTTGTAGTGGCTGATATATCTAAGTCCTAAGTGACTCCAGTTTGAACTCAGAGATTTTCAAGGACTGCTGCAAGGATTACAATAATATATGCAAAACACTCATTATAAGACCTGACTTTCAATAAATGTTAATTATGTTTTACTAGTTTTCCATGAATAGGGCAGAGAGCCTCTAAAGTAGTTCTGAAGCCCATACAGCAAAGAAGCAAATGGATGGTCAGGGAAAACCATACTTTTACCACTTTTAATTTTACAATGGTCCATTATATCATCTGGATCCTCACCATGGAATAATAGTAGTCAGTAACTAGAGGTGGCTATTAAGCATTTTAACTGGGTGGTTAGAATTGAGACGTGTTGTAAAAGTGAGATGTTGAGATGTGTAAAATACACATCAGGTCATGACAACAAGAAAATAAAAGACTCAAGGGGGACAAAGTATCAGAATAAATTAAAAAAGAAAATAAATGGCCTAGGATTTAGCTCAGTGCTTCTTGCATCTGCCTGGCAAGCGCGAGGTCCCAAGTTCGATCCCTGGTAATCACATATCACCATGCTGGAGCGTGGTGGCTCAAGCCTGTAATAGCAGCACTCTGGAGGAACAGGCAGGAGGATTGCTGTGAGTTCAGGGCCAGCCTGAATGAACTACAAAGCGAGACCCTGTCTCCAAAAAAAAAAAAAAAAAAAAGAAAGAAAGAAAATAAAGATTTGTACTATTTAATAGGCAAAACATATATAGTATTTTATTTTTTAAATATTTGGCTCTGAGTTTCTTTTCACTTTTTAAATATGAAAGACTTAAAAGTACTTAAGTGGCTCAAATTATTGAACAGAGGTGATGCGAATCTTGTTAGTCATAACCTAGCCTTGCACCACCTGGGCGCTTGTTTAAAAATGCAGATTCTCGAGTCCAGATCTACAGAATCAGGATCTGCACTTCGGCGGACGATTGAGAGGATTCTTACGAATTGCTCCAGAATATTCCAGGGTACACGGCTTACGATGAAGGCAAATCTGCGGCCATATAAACACGAATAGCCTTGCTTTAGACAGCTGCTTACCACAAACAGAAAGCCGAAGGAGGAGAAAACTACTGCAGGGAAGCAATGGAGAAAGATAAAGAAATTCAAACAGGCACAAGGAAAAGCTGAGGGAAAAATTCAACCAAGGGAACAGACTTTTGCGTCCACAAATATGACAGATGAAAACGGAGATAAAACTTACAATCGACACCTATGAAAAACAAGAAAATTGACCGTCCAAGTCTAGTCTCCTAGCTCCTCAGTGGCTTCAGCCTAGCTAGGCCTGAGCCCGAGCGCGTCTTAGGTTGTCGGGGTACGCGAACCACCCTCTCCCCAGGACTACACAGTTCCTCGGGGCGTCTCGCCATCTTTCATCCTAGTTCCCATTCCCTAATAGAGACAAGGCGCTTTCCAAGGCTCACCTGCCTGATAGCAACCCCAACGCCCCGCGCCTTCGCCACCGCCACCGCCACCTTCCAGTCCTTCTGCAGAGATCCCGCCCTTTCGGGCCCAGGCGGCTCTCCCATTGGCCAGGCTGCTCGTCACTCCTGCAGGGAAGGGTCAGACTCCGGAAGGCTGTAGGGGACGCCATAGCAACCGAACTCAGAACTACAACTCCCGAAAAGCTCCGCTCGGGAGGGTGGGGAATGAGGTACCACCTCAGAGGCTACCAATAAACGGAGCTATCAAAATGGGTTCTGCTTTATGCAAATTTGGGTTGAAATCCACACCCTTCATTCCAAAGGGACCCCGAACACGTTCCACCAGCTGTGCCCCGCCTCTCTTTTCGTCTCTACATTATTCCCTATTTTAAAACCTTCCGCAACTTAGTTGAATACATTTTAGCTGCTCCCTTACACGGAGACGAGCAAATACACCGAGTCATGGAACAAAAATCTCGCAAAGCCCCAGACTCGAAACCTCTGGTTATGCTTTCTTGAAAAGAAAAATAGAAGGGGCGGGAAAGTGCCTTCTTTGAGCCTGTTGATTGGTTGTCCTGGCTGTCACTCCGTATTCCTCCATTTCCCCCCACCTCTTTGCGCCTCTTTTTTCCCCGGGGGCGGGGCTAGCGTTAAGGGGCGGTGAGGAGGTGTGGTCCTTTTCTTATGATTGGTGGACGGTTATCTCCACCCGCCAGAGGGCGGAGACGTAGGGGGTTGGGGGCGGGGGAGGCCGCCGAGGGAGATGCGGAGATAGGCGGGAGTGAGGGAGCGAGGGAGGGAACGGAGGAGGTAGAGAGGAGCGGAGGAGCGCGGGTTGAAGCGCAGCTTGGTTGCTCCGTAGTACGGCGGCTCGCGAGGGCGAGTCCCTAGCGGGCTCGGGAGCGGGCGGAGAGGCGGGCGGGGATGGTGTGCGGGGTTGCGGCTCCTGCGTCCCTCCCCGCGGCGTGCGAGCGGCACTGATTTATGCTGGGGCCGGCGGCGCGGTCCCGCGCGGAGATGAGGTGAGGCGCGACCGAGCGCGGCGGCGGCCTGGGCGGCGGGGGGCGCGCGGGGGCGGGGGTCGGCTCCGGGGTCGGCCGATGGCCGCTCGGGGCGCGCGTCCCCCGGCCGCCCTTCAGCCGCGCCGCGCGCCGGGCAGGCGAGGCAGCAGCCGTCCTCCGCCTCGTCCTCCCATCCTCCCGGGGGCGGGGGTGGCGGGGGCCGGTGACCGGCGCCGGAGGCCGGGGCGCCGCGGCTGGCCAGCGGAGGGGTGGCGGCCGCGGGACGCGCGTGAGGTGGAAGGGGCGCGCGCAGCCCTGGCCGGCGGAGAGGGGGACCGGGCGGGCGGTCTCCGCGGCTGACCTCGCTGCCCTCGGCCGCCGGAGGGCGGCGGGCCGGCCCAGCCTCCGAGGAGCCCGAGCCCGCGGGGGAGCCGCGCCGCCCGTCCTGGCCTCGAGTCCCGGCTCATCCCTCTCGTCTCCCGCGTTGCCCGCACCATCCTGTCAGTGAAGGACGGTCAATGCCGTGTGGCCCTGCGCGGGCTGCCGGGGCTGCCTCGGTCGGTGTTTAACAGAAAGCGGCTCCCCTTGCGCGGGGTGAGCGCGTCCCCGGGGTCCCCGCCTCGCCTTCCCCTGACGCACGGACTCGGGTTTCCGATGTGGACCCAAGGCACAATTGCAGTCTCTTCTGGCTTGAATGAGGAAATGTGATCCGAATTCCGAGAAAAAAGGAAACTAACGAGGAATAGACTGCATCTTCCTTCGTTTCTGTTTGCCTTTGGATCAGAAGACAGTTTCGTAGATTACATTTCCTATGGGTAGTCTTTTGTTGTGATTCAGACTAAAGGCGTTGCTTTTGAAGAAACAGCTTTTTGGTTGAGTTGGAGGCTATGGAGATTTTTGATAACTTCTTGAATATGAAAGTTTCCTGTCGAACTTTGCCATCATTGTCGGTGCTATTCAGAAAACAGAACCAACGTGAACGTTTAAATATACACAGACTCCAGCCAGATGTGTTTCTTTGTGCTTTTTCTGTTTGCATCCTTCTTTTGCTATTTCCGTGATTAAAAAAATATAGATTATAAAAACAAATCCAAGAGAAAGAAAAGCATAAGTAGTAAAAACAAATGCCATACAAACAAATGCGTCTGGAAAAGTCCCAAATCAGTCAGCAGAGGCAGATTTACTAATCCCGCTGAACCGATGAAGAGAAAGGCTCAGAGACCTAGCTCATGGATTATGTAGTGGACAGGATGCGAGGGCAGAAACCAGGGCCAGGAGCCAGCAAGGCCAGCTGGTTTGCCCGGTGCCACTCTAAACCCCCTGAGTAGGAATGTATTTATTGAGATGCCTTTATTTTTAGATGACTTTAAGCTTGAGTGTACAGACGCTTAAACACCCTTACTAGTTATTACTTCGGTCTGTTAGTTTTTTAAAATAGTTGACGTATATTGTTTCCACGGGAGGTTGTCATAACTAAAAACATTTTTTTTAAAAATGAAAATGCTTAGGTTTACTGTAGAGACATCAGGAAGTTTTAAATGATTCAAGTGAAGGGATGAGGGACGTTTGATTTGGTGATGGGATTAGATATGTCAAAGACCTTTAAGCCAGTAAGGACGACTTCTGATAGTCCATTCAGAAATTGGTGTTTTTTTTTTTTTCCTAAGAATATAGTTGTTGAAATTGATGAGCATAAGTAGCGGTTTGAAAACCGCTGTTCTTAACTGTTTGAGTAAGAGAGGAACAAATTTTTAATGTACTTTGGAACCTGTGATTGTTGAGATACTAAGCATTGTGAAATAGGGCATAAAATGGGTAGTAGCTGGTTAGTTCTGTGAAATGTTTGTCCCTCAGCACTTTAAAAAAGAAAATTTTTTTTTGCAGTTGACTCTAAGTTTCCTTTTTCCTAATTCTTTTGCTATGGACTGTAGAGTTCTGCTTAGTTTTGTCTTGTCCCCAGGTTCCTAGGTTGAAGCACACCCTCAAAGCTCTTGTTAGAAATTATGGGAGTGGCGCTGGTAAATTCCTCTCCTTGTACTCTTGTTCGTTTCTTTTTAGATTGTGCTAGGGACTGATTGGAGGAGGAGATGATAAACACCTACCCGCTCTACCACTGAGCTACACCTTAGCCTCGTACTTATCTTTTAATTTGCTAAATTTGTGAATTGTAGAGAATTTATTACTGGATTTTGGTTTATACCCTCAGTTCACATACTGCTGCACAGCGCTGTTCTCTGTGAACGGTGTTCCCTCCTGAATGGCTCCCCTTCTGATTGGGTTTCTCAAAGTTTGGGATCCAGATCTTTTACTTCATCATTGCCTGAGGTTAGAAATTCAGATTCTGAATCCGAAAACGGGATGCTTTTCCTCCCTTCCTTCTTCTTTCTTCCTCCCTTCTTTATGTCTTTTCCCACCTGCCTCCTTGCTTCCTTTTCCTTCCTTCATTCATTCATTCATTTTGTTTTTTTGTCCTTTCTTTTCTTCCTTTATTATGGAGATAGCACTCAGGAACTTTTCACTGAACTGTGTCCCCAATTCCTTTTAAGTATTTAACTTTGGGACAAAGTCTTTTAAGTTACTGTGTTCAGGGTAGACTCAAAGTTGCAGTCCTCCTGCCTCAGCCTCCCAGAGTGCTGAGGAGCTCCCAGCTCCTTTCTAATTTTAAGGCAGGGTCTTAGTAAATTGCCCAGGCTGGGCGACCTACATCTTTTATTCCGCCTGAGTCTCCCAAATATAGTAGCTGGAATTAATGGTGTTGCCTTTCTGCCAGGCTCTGTTTTTTTGAGACCGAGTCTTCATATGTAGTCCAAGCTGGCTTCGAAGTAATGGGGACACTCCTGCCTCAGCTGGCAGAGTACTGAGGTGCTGGGATCATGGGCGTGGGCATGGGCATGGGCCACCACACCCAGCTGGGTTTACAGTTTGGAGTACTTATTTTCTCCTGAATGGCTCCACTTACTGGTAGGGTTTTTTTTTTTAGGTTTTTGGAGACAGGGTCTCGCTTTGTGGTTCAGGCTGGCCCTGAGCTCAGCCTCCAACTCACATCACAATCCTCCTGCCTCTGCCTCCCGAGTGCTGGGATTACAGGCGTGAGCCACCACGCCCGGCACTGTGGATGTGGTACTGGTTGCTGCTGGGTGTGGGTCTCCACACCCAGTATTGTTAT
>PVIR01004473.1:66916-79021 GCA_004026965.1 Petromus typicus | reverse complement strand
TTCCTACATGCCATGAGAATAAGCACCTACAAACAGGAACTCATAGCACTGCTTGACGAAGAATGGTGTTTTTCCCTCTACTTGCTCTTCAATATGTTAAGTCTCCTCTAAATGGCAATGACACCTCTGCATTATATGCTGAGCAGTTTTATGTCACCCCAACCAACTGTCAAGGGGGAGGGAAGAAAGGCAATGAGGAGTCAGCACGTCACTCACACAGAAAGTGCCTTCCTGTTCATTAGCTGGAAATATTCTTTCCTGATACTAAAGCAAGGTACTCATAGCTGGGTGTACCCTCATTCAACTCTCATTCACAAAAAGAAACACTCATGTACAAGGCAGTTCTTAAAACAGGAAAGGAAGGCAGCCTCATTCGGCTGTACTGTACCTCTAGCATAGATCTGGTGCTCTAGGTTAGTCAGACTGGCTGTGCTCCTAGTTCTAAGGTAGACAAGGGGGAGGCCTGGTAGACAGGAGAGACAAAGTTAGAGGGTGAGAGTAAGTACAGTAAATATGAGGACTCACCTCCAAATGATAAGCACAAATAAAGAACATTACAAAATAGCAACTCACAGGATCGTCCTTTCTGTAATTACTAAGACATGAGAAAGAACTTAACAGAGTAAACACATTTTAATGCTGGCTGTTGCTGTAGAGGTTGTATCTAAGGTGCAGGCTCCTCCTTTTCTAATATTTTTAAACACTGTTTTAAACAGGTATAACAAGCTTCTTGACATTTGTTTTGGTTTTTAATGGGAATGAACCTAGGGCCCTTGCAATGAGTTACATCCCCAGTTCTTTTCACTTTTATTTTAAGACAGTGTCTTGCCAAGACCCTGGGCCAGGGATTTAATTCAGTGGTTCCAGTATCTACCTGCCAACCACAAGGTCCCGAGTTCGATCTCTGGTACTACATACCACAATGCTAGGCATGGTGGTTCATGCCTGTAATCCCAGCACTCAGGAGGCAGAGGAAGGAGGATTGCTGTGAGTTTGAGGCTCACCTGAGCTGCATACATAGAGAGCTCAGGGCCAGCCTGAACAATAAAGCAAAACTTTGTCTCAAAAGAGAAAGAGAGAGAAAGAGAGAGGGAGAGAGTGGAGGAGAGAGAGGAAGAGAGAAGAAGAGAAGAGAAGAGAAGAGAAGAGAAGAGAAGAGAAGAGAAGAGAAGAGAAGAGAAGAGAAGAGAAGAGAAGAGAAGAGAAGAGAAGAAGAGAAGAGAAGGAAAGGAAAGGAAACAAAACTTCGGATCCAATGTATAATCCTGTCTCAGCTTCCTAGAGTACTGAGATAACAGGCACTTTTGAATATCTAAAATTTTTGATGTTCTTTTTTTGAGACAAGTTCTTCCTTTTACAACTACAGTTCAGGCTGGCCCTGAGCTCAGCCTTGAACTCACAGCAATTCTCCTTCTTCTGACTCCCAAGTGCTAGGATTACAGGCATCAGCCACTACACCTGGCATTGTTGTATGTGGTTACCAGGGATTGAACCCAAGTCCTTGCACTTGTAAGGCAGGCACCAGAACCACAGAGCTAAATCCCCAGCCCTGATGTTCTTAACTGGCACAGGAATGTTACAGAAATCAAACAGTACAAATTTTGGTGGGAGCTGCTCTTTCCCAAGTGGAAAACATTGTAGCAGTAGATAGCCGGTCACAGTGGCACCTCTCTCTCTCTTTCTCTCTCTCTCTCTCTCTCTCTCTCTCTTCCTCCTCTCTCTCTCATTCAGTGGAAGAGACAATCCTAGTTCCAAACTGAAAAAACCTCTATTAAGAAATTACCTCATAGTATTGTTAAAATTCTAAACTAAACATCAAGATTTTTCAGAACATTTATATTTGTTTTTTTCATAAAAATAACCTTGAAATACAAAACTAATAAATTCAGGGAAGTGTCATGCCATCCAGATTTACCCAAAGAATCTCATGTGCTTACTGAACAAAGCACACAATTATTTTGGGGGGGGCTGGGGATTTAGCTCAGTGGTTCCGGCGCCTGCCTTGCAAGCGCAAGGGCCTGAGTTCGATCCCTGGTAAGCATATACCATACTGGGTGTGGAGACTCATGCCCAGCAGCAATCAGCACCACATACAATAGTGTCAGGCGTGGTGGCTCATGCCTGTAATCCCAGCACTTGGGAGGCAGAGGCAGGAGGACTGCTGTGATGTGAGTTTGAGGCTGAGCTCAAGGACAGCCTGAACTACAAAGCAAGAACCTTTCTCAAAAAAAAAAAAAAACCTAAAAAAAAAGCAAGAAATCAGTAGTTTCTTCAGGGTGAACCTTGTAGTAAGAACTTTTCAAGGGGCTTAGTTTAAACACAGCTTTTGAGGAAATAAGACTGAATATTTTCAATTAAGACCTGAAAGTTCATTATCAGTTCAAAAAGATAGAAACCTACTGACACTGAAAACAAATGCTCAACAGTTTGTAGGCCTATTAAAAACTATAAACCTGGCCTATGAAAAGAGTACGATCCAGCAATTACTAATAAGAAAAGATGTTTCAAAATTTCGGTATGTTCAATTTTGTGTCATACGAAGGAATTATACACCTTTATCAGCTGAAGAAGCCATAAAAGTCAAGTTTTAACAGCACTGGAATTTAACATAGATAATGTAGCTTATTAACTACAGAAAAGGAAGTGAAAAAGTTTGAGACAAGATACATAGTAAGGGAAAAGGAAGAGAGACAGGGAGAGGGAAGAGGAAAGAGGTTCTTCAGCTGCTTCCTAAAGATTAGGCCTTCCTACTCTAGGGTCTGTACTGACTAGATTTATGATTTCACAATATAAATAACAAGAAAAACACACTCTGGGTCAGGGATTTAGCTCAGTGGTCCCGGCATCTGCATGGCAAGCACAAAGTCCCGAGTTCCATCCTTGGTACCACATACCACAATGCCGGGCGCAGTGGCTCACACCTGTAAGCTAGCACTCAGGAGACAGAGGCAGGAAGATTGCTGCAAGTTCAAGGCTAGCCTGGGCTACACACTGAGTTCAGGGCCAACCTGAACTATAAAGCAAGACCCAGTCTCAAAAAACTAAAAAAAAAGAAAGAAAGAAAGAAGAAAAACATACTTTCTTGCTCTCTTGGACATATTTCATATTGTGATGGTTATTTAGAGTCTTCCGGATAGACTGTTGTAATACTTTTTTTCCTTTTATTCCCTCATTTATTTTGTTGCCCCAGGTTTCTGAGCCTCGGGCCTCGTACATACTAGTCAAATACTTTCCCACTGAGCCATATTTCTGTCCCTTTTTATACTTTTATTTTTTATTTTGAGATTGTGTCTCACTGAATTGTCCAGGCTGGCCTCAAACTTGTAATCTTCCTGCCTCGGCCTCCTGAGTAGCTGAGATTACAGGCAGGAGTCCCTGTGCCCCGCTGTAACATTTTCTTGGGGTACCAACTGAGCAGGGTAGAGGAGGAGCCAAGACAGAAGCAGACACCACCTGAAGAGCCCTGGCTCCTAAGCAACCATCTTGAGACTCAGAAGCCACAGCCTGGGAACCCAGCAAACAAGTACAGCTGAGTCTCTTTGTCTCTCCCAGAAGCACTAGGAGACAGAAAGTCCACTTGTGCCCCAAAGGAGACGAATGAGCACAAATACTTCATACACTAAGAAAACCCATCCTCCCATGACATGTTTGCAGACCAGATGGAATTCTCAAGTATTCACAAGCTATGTGAAGTCCAGCCAAGTTTCCCCAAAGAAAAAGCACTGAAAAGCGTCCGCTGAGCTGAATTTGGATGACAATGGCTTGTGGAACAATCGAGACCATGCAGTTGTCCATCACAACCTTCCAGCACTGAGGGAAACAGAGCCCCATGGTGAGGATTAAACAAGGGAAGAAAACATGTTCTACCAAGAACACACTGACGCCTCCTTCCTCAAGAGGCTGGGTATTCAATTCCTTTTACTTTAATGAACAATACAAGGCTCCCATTTAAAAACGTTTTCCACACAGGATCCTGGCCTCCCTCTTTTCAAGAATACACACAAATCCTTTATCCTCTAGTTTCAGATGGCAGAAAATATGTTTTTAAAAGTCATATCAATTGGAAAACTAAGTTTCTGTCGAGTACAACACAAACCAGCAACCTCTGGTCCCAAAGCTCTCTCAGGTGCAACAGGTCACACACAGTGGTCCCACATGTCCCACTGGGCTCTGTTCCCCATGCGTGACTGGAGGTATAGCACACACTAAAAACACAGAAGCTGGTGCCAGAAAACTGTCTATGGCAAAGATTAAAGCTGAACAATAGAAGAGAGGGTGGGCTGTAGAATTTTCCATGAAGAATGACAGCTTACTTGAATCAGGAAAGCACTGCTCTGTAAATCAACAATGATTCAGACAGCCATCAGGAGACAGACATCTTACTTTGCCCAAAGCATGGAGGGTCCACCGATGAGCCAATCCAGTCTTCTGAGCGGGCTGACTCTGGTTCCTTGTCTTCTCTGCAATAATCCGCCATCCATGATTCCTTGGTACTTACATACTGGTCTAGAAAGAATCACCCAAGAACATTAGGAAAAGCCGAAAAGATTAAGCGTTCCAGTCAAACAGGTTGGATCCAGCAAACAAACTTTTTACTCGGTGCTCCTTGTAGGTCAGGTCTCTGCTGGATGCCAAGGGGGTCAGTGCCCTGCAGAACCTCAGCTCCAGGGACAACAGTGATGGACACCAAACAGCCAGCTATGCCAGGATGTGAAAGTCACCACAACAAAAATATAAACAGAAGCCCAGGGGTACAAAGTGGGGAGATTTATTTTGTTTTGGCAGAAATGCAGGTGTGTACACCAAGGTCCAGGAAAGTATTCAGAGAGGTGGAGGCCATGGCTCCAAATCTTGAGGAAAGAACAATTTAGAGCATGGCTTTCACACACTCTGGCCTTCCCAGCTTGTACTGAGTGAAGAGAAACTCGCTTGTGCCATACATAAAATATATAGTTTGGTTAATGGTGATGAATACCAAACATTCCTATTTAAAGTATTCTCATTCTAATCTTTAAAAAAAGAGAGAGAGAGAGCAACATAAAATTAAAACTAGTGGGATACTTGGCCTTATTTTGTGAAAGTAATCCGTCGAAGTCTGGTTCCAATGCTATACTTGGGCACTACACAATCAAGTCATGAAAAATGCTGCTAAAAATTACATGCTAATGTTAAAAGTTTAGATCGTGTGGGGATCATGTTACTAGCTGTCCAGGACCACATGCAGTCCACAGGCAGTGGTCTGGATACATATGGCTTAGCATTTGCCACTGGAACTGGGTATAGAGTACTAGTCTACACAGAGAGAACAACATACACAAAGACTCTAAAACAGAAAGTCCTGAACATTCTCATGAGACTTTAGCACAGCGTATTGGTGCAGGGACATAGTACTGCAACCTAGAAAAGGACAGGATTTAGCTTGTGAAGAACACAGTTGATCAAGCTAAGAAAGGAGACAGAGCTGCTCCTCAGAGATCCATTAAAAAATACTCTCAAAAATTCTGCAGTAGGGCCAGGGATTTAGCTAGTAGTTCCAGCACCTGCCTTGCAAGCCCAAGGGCCCAGGTTTGATCCAGGTAACCACATACAACAAAGCTGGGCATGGTGACTCACACCCACCAGCAATCAGTACCACATACCACAGTGCTGAGCAGGGTGGCTCACACCTGTAATCCCAGCATTGGGGAGGCAGAGGCAGGAGGACTGCTATGAGTTCAAGGCTGAGCTCAGGGACAGCGTGAACTACAAAGTGAGACCCTGTCTCCAAAAAAAAATCCTGTTGCAATCCCTCATGGACAGTTTTATTTTTTGGAGAAAACAGTTATAATGGAAATATCAAGTTAACAAAATAACTATGAAGTTCTATGAAGACCTTTTATACTTAGTATACAACTTTTGAAATAAAAATTACTAGTTTCTAGTTTTCAATTCCAATATTTGGCTATTGAAATGAGATTTATGTAAACACTAAGACATCCTAGCAATGTTTCCGGGTTTCCAAACACTGTTAGTATAGGAAATTAAAAGTTTAAAAACTAAAATTGACAAAAGGGTCTTTTGGAAGGTATTTTTAAACAGACAGATGTGCATCAGAAATACTAACAAGAGTCCCTTTGAGGTAAACTTCCATTTACTGGAACTTTTGAAGGACTAAAACAAACTGCCTAACCTTCCACATTAGCAGATCATGTGAAAACAACAGAAGGATCAAATTAATACCATCCAAAAGGAACCTACAGGTAATTTATGTTACACAGGTGGTCTTAACATCTAAGCAAATTAAATGAAATGTTATTCTTTTCTAAACAATAGTTTTAGGGGAATTTAAAACTTTACTATTTCATTTCCCTATACACTCTTTACCTTACTCCCACAGGGATAAAGTTAGGGGTATTCTAATAGTCTCACTCAATATACATGCTGAAAGAGAGTTCACAAGTTGCAACTGTCCTGTTATTGCTCAAAGATAACTATAGTATGGCCAAAATCAGATTACATAGAACAATAAATCAAACAGTGAATGTGAGTTTTCACAGCAAATACACAAACTGACTGATAATGATATTGCTACCCTATTGTTAGATGATTAAAACAAAAAACAGAAATATTTCTGTATCAAGTCGAGAAATGTGTGTGCCAAGATGACTAGCTTTTGGAATGCACACCATGAGCTGACCAATCCTGTGAGCAAATTCATTTTCGGAGTTAGGTCAGTGTTATACTTAACGGGAAACAACATAGGTAACTTACTTTGCTATAAAATTAAGGTTAAAACCCTCACTTTGAAGAGGCATTCTGTACAAGGCCTGAAATAAATAAATTTAAATTCCCTTCCAGGGTATTTAATAAACCCCAGTGACCAAAATTATAAGGAGAAAGCCCACCATGGCTGTTTACATTTCCCAAGGAGTCTAGCCTCTTGCTTGCTCAGGGAAAGCATCAATATGGGATGCCAATTCTTTTTTTTTTTAAAGCTTTTTTTGAGACAGTGTCTCACTTTGTAGTTCAGGCTGGCCTGAGCTCAGCCTCAAACTCACATCACAGCAATCCTCCTGCCTCTGCCTCCTGAGTGCTGGGATTACAGATGTGAGCCACCACGCCCACCACGCCTGGCACTGTGGTGTCTGGTACTGATTGCTGCTGGGTGTGAGTCTCCATGCCCAGTATTGTATATGGTTACCGAAGATGGAACCGTCCTTGCGCTTGCAAGACAGGCTCCAGAACCACTGAGCTAAATCCCTGGCCCTGGGATACCAATTCTGAAGAGATGGTTTAAGCCATGTCAGGGTTTACTTGGAAAGCAGTCGTGATAGATGAGCAATGCCAGGCCTGGCAGCAAGCATTCACTCAGCCAGGAGTAACAGGCATCTACCCTAGGGGCCTGTGTATAGCTAGGAACCTGTCTACAATAGGCAGCTCTCCACTCACCAATGAGCACAGAAGTGATGTTGATATCCAGACGGGGTTTGGCCTTGGCCTCCAGCTTCAATCGAGGAGGATGGAGGCGGCTCGCTGCCTGCTGTTGCCAGGATATAGAACATGGCCACGGCTCAATAAATGGTTCCCAGCCTACGAGAACACAGGAAGTAAGACATCTGTTCAGCAGACACCAAGAGCTTACAGGGAACACAGTTCACATAGTGCTTAACATCTCCAATTCCGCTTCACAATGACAACACCACTTTTGGCAACAGGCCACCATACAGATGTCCATGCTACTCTGGGGATACAAGTAAAAGGACATCAGTGTCCTCCACCATGGTCTTCTGGAGATGGAAGGGCAAGGATACACATGGTCCAATCCACTAAAGGGTGGGCAGGACTTGCTCTTGTGTCACTTAAGATACAAACAGGAGTCTCAGATTCAGGCTAAAAAAACACTGCGAACTGTAAACTATTACATTTGATCCTTGATTACACGAAAAATTAATTAATGAATAAGTAGGTATATTTGGAGGCTCATTAACTTGAAATTCTAAAATAACTTATCTTAAGATATGCCATATGCACAAAAGGAACAACACAAATGTACTAAAGAAAATTCTACTACAAACACTCATACGCCCACCATTCAATTTAAGAAACAGAAAAACCCAAGTGCCTCCCCTCCACTTCCGTCCCACCAAGCCTCTCCTGCTCAACTGCAGCAAACATTTGTTTGAGCTGTTAAGTATTTCCTTGCTCTTCTTCATAATTTAACCACATGTAAGTTTCTTCAGAACATATTAATTCATCTGTCCTATACATGATCGTCATATAAATAGAAGCTGATTGTTTCTGCTTTCGCCCAACATGCCTCTGAACTTATCACTGCATACTGATGAGGAGACAGGGACACTTTTGTTTTCACTACAGAATGGTAACCCACTAATGCATACACAATTTACTACCCATTCTACTTCTGAAGGATACTGTCTCAACCTGTTAGGAAGAATACTACTACAGGTAATCTTGTACATATTTCCTCTACACATAGGCAAGGGAATCTCTAGGGTACATTAAAAGAAATGTACAACTCAATTACTACATATGCACATACTCAATTGTCACATCCATTGATTTTTCCTAAGTGGTTGTACCCAATTTATAATTCTAGTAACAGGAACAATGGCTCATATCTGCACCACTACATATTATTTTCTAGCCAATGGCATTTTGCCTCAGAGAAGAGATGGGGCAGAATATATGTTATTCCTGACTCTGTAGGCATTCTACAGAGGCCCAGTTTGGAGTAAAGACTTAAAGTTTAAAATGCTTATGGCCATAAATCATCCATGAAATTTTTCTACTATGTCACAATTTCTGCCAGTCGGTCTACTGGGTAAGAAAAATGGTGTATCAGCAGGGAATAGTGCTATACACCTATAATTCCTGCTACTTGGGAGGCTAAGACAGGAGGATCACAAGTTCAAGGTCAACCTGGGTAACTTAGTGAGATCTTGTCACAAAATAAAATAGCCAGATGTGGTCATACAGGTCTATAATTTCAGCGCTCTGGGACAGTGAGGCCCAGCCTAGAACACTTAGCAACCCAGCAAGATCTTGTCTCACGGGAAAAAAAAAATTTTTTATTTCCCCAATAAGGGATAGAACTCGGGCACTTATGCTTCCAAGGTAAACATATAGTACCACTTGAGCTAAATCCCCAGCCTCAGAAAAAAGTTTAAAAGATAAAAAAGAGCTGAGAAGGTAGTATAGTGCAAAGACCCCATGTTCAATCTTCAGTACTTAAAAAAAAATCTTAATTAGCAAATAAGTAAAATGAAGGGCTGAGGATGTGGCTCAGTGATAGGGTGCCTGCCTAGCATGCTGGAGACCCCCAGTTTAATGGGAGAGAAGGGTATCTCTGTGATTTAAAAGATTCTCTTTTTTCAAAGCTAGTTAACTCTTAACAGATTTTAAAAAAGAGCGGACAAGGATGAGAAGATGTGTTATGTATCTATACCAATTTCCCCTGATGAGGGTGTCCATTATTTATGTACTGCAATCATACACAAATTTTAACCTTTAACTGATTTTTAAATATACTCTCAGCCATAGTGCAAACCCAATCCATTCACACAGTTAGTACATTGGCCTTCTTAGACCATTCAGTACTTGGTGAGCTAAACATGTTCATACAACTGTAAAAGTAAGTTAACTGGGAAAATAAATGATTTTCAGAAAAATAGCTACCATGTGCCCTGTAAGAGTCTCTTTCAACTAGGAAGACCTGAGCATTGTTCTACAGTCAAACATTGTAAACAATGAGAAAATAAGAGCACTGCCTAAAGTGAATCTAGAACAAAGGGAAAATGTTAACTGCCACAAAATTAAATGTGATGTTCTCTGGAACAATCAGCAGCAGCACAGCAAATGGAGGCTTAATTTTCCATTGAAATCAAAGCAACAAATGACAGCACAGGTTTCAGCCTGCACGGCACAACCCCACTGTGCTTCCTCTGTGCATAACCACTAGTAATGCTGATGAGAACAAAGTTCTTTAAACTCTTAAAGACACAGAGACTGCAGCATAAAACCATTTCATCCTTGAAAGTGCTGCCTCCTAAATGTAAATCTGCTTTTTGTCTGCTATGATTTGGATATGGTTCGTGCCCTCAATTTTTTTGTGCTGGAAGGAAGGTCCTCAGTTTGGCAATGTAGGAGGGGGTGGGACCCTTCAGAAGCGGAAGTTAACACAAAGTCCCAGAAGAGACTAACAGTTTCCTCATGGTTCTCCTTGGTCAACGTGGTTCTGGGGACCTGATCTAAGCTGCTCTCTGATTGCCCGATTGCAGCATGAGCTCTCGATCTCACAGACGCTCCTGCCAAGATGTGATCCACCATCAGGCCCTCACCACAGGCTACATCAAGAGAACAACCTGTCTGGCCTTCAGTTCTCAAACTGTGTTAAATAAACCTCTTTTCTTTACAAAGTAGCCTGCTTCAGATATTCTATTATAGTAATGAAAAATGAACTACCGCAAGCTTCTCTGGTCTTTCAAAAGGGAGAAGAGAAACCTGAAAAATGTTTTGCAATACCAGGTTTCCAGTCTCCAGAAATCTAGTTGTTCGAGTCAACTGCATTTTGCCCCATAGAAGAGATGGGGCAGAATATATATTATTCCCATATCTGTAGGATTCCAGTGGAACAAAGAGTAGAGTAGAGTAGAGTAGAGTAGAGATTAGAGATTTAAAGTTTAAAATGCTTATGACATAAATCCCCCATAAAATTTAGCTACTATAGAAACTAAACAAGGACCAAACATATGATCCTTCACTACAGAACACTATCAAGTTCAAGAATGAGCCAAACTTCAGGATCAGAAAGAATTAACTATGAAAACTTCTTTTTAAATAATTGAGTTGCAAATTAAAATACAGTTTTAGAAAAATGGAAGCTCTAGATCTTCTGTGTTATGTAGTCTCTTGCTTTTAATCTTTCTGTCCTACCCCACCTTTACCTTCCCCTCACATATACAGCAATGGGTCCAAGAAAATATCACTTCACACTGACCTGATAGAGCACGGTTATAATAATCTCCAGACAGAGTGAAATGGGCATAGCCTTCAGGACTGGTCCTCACATGCTGAAGAAAATTCAGACCTGCAAAGAAAGCAAATCTTACTGCACGAGCAATGGCAAGTGCACTGTGCAGGCCATCATAGAAGACATGTTGGTTATGGCCAACACCTGCCATCTCACAGGATAGCACACACAAATGTGACATCATTTATCACGTAGTTCCCATCAATTCTTATTTTTTAAAAAAGTTGTATTAAAGTTTTATGTATCTTGATTGCTCAATTTTTTGGTTAACTACTCCCTCTACGATGTGCCTGGTACAAGAGTCTCAAGTACATCTCCCAGGGCCCAGGTCAGACACAGGGTACTCAAGGCCTTTGGGAACGTAAAAAGATATTTCTACCTGAATATATGAAAGAAGGCAGAATGACCAGGGCAAGCATCTCCTGATGGCTACTTGCTCAAACTTTTAATGCTACCATAGAAAAATAAGAAATCTTCTAATTATTCTCCAGTAAAAAGACACTGGATTTTTAACAAAAGTGGTCCTGATAGTACAAAGAAAAAGGTAACATCTATGATATTCAAAGGGTTGGATTAAAGAGCCCCATCTCCAAATTCTCTCAAAGGGAGAAGAGATCAGGAAAAGAGAAACAATGGAAAATGCAAAGCAAATCCAGCAGTGAGCTTTCATCTCTCTCCCCAGAAGCCTCACCTACCTGGTGTAGGGAAGGAGACAGTACCCAGCTCTGGTCCCTGTTCTACCAATAAACCTCACATATGAATAGTATATCACCTCTACATGCTCTCCAGAGGAGATGCCAAGGCGAGCTTTCTTTAAAGATTCTGGTCTGATTTTGATTTTTAATTCAAATCTTTATTAGTACATTATATATACATAGTACATTATAGTACTATGTATAATATAGTACATTATATATATATGATATATATATACATCATCATCATCACATTCAACATTGAGAGTTTGTACCAGTATATGACACATCTTGATTCTCATTTTTTCCCATTCCCCTACTCATCCTACAACCCCCCACCACTTATATACATAAGCTTTGTTTCGTTTTTTTTTTTTTTTT
>PVIR01004473.1:0-66816 GCA_004026965.1 Petromus typicus | reverse complement strand
GCAGCAGAGGATCAGCACTGAGGACTGAAACCAGGGCACCTTCAACTCTTTCTACTGAGATAAGGCCTTGCTATTTCACTCAGGGTGGCCTTGAATCTGGTCCTCCTGTTTTGGCCTCCTAAGTACTGGGGCTTGCAGGCATGTGCCACCACACCTGGCTCTTCAGTTTGTCTTTTAAATACCTCTAGAGTATTTACTCCAATATTTGAACACATAAAAGAATAAGCAAAATAAGATTTGAATTATTTAGGACGAGCTGTTAATGTAATAGAAATTTTATCATGACAATTTTTATTAATCTTAAATTTGAAGGCCACAGGGCCAGGGATTTAGCTCAATGGTTCCGGCGCCTGTCTTGCAAGCGCAAGGGCCTGGGTTCGATCCCGGGTAAACATATACAATACCGGGCATGGAGACTCACGCCTAGCAACAATCAGTATCACATACCACAGTGCCGAGCATGGTGGCTCATGCCTATAATCCCAGCACTCGGGAGGCAGAGGCAAGAGGATTGTTGTGAGGTAAGTTTGAGGCGAGATCTGGGCCAGCCTGAACTACAAAGCGAGACCCTGTCTCAAAAAAAAAAAAAAAATTGAAGGCCACATATGGCAAATCAATACAAATTTCTGTAAAAACATACAAATGAAAAATATATGTAAGAGCCAAGGATTTAGTTCAGTGGTTCTAGCACCTGCCTTGCAAGTGCAAGGTCCCAGGTTCAATCCCCAGTAACCACATACAACAATGCCGGGCTTAGTGACTCATACCCACCAGCAATCAGTACTACATGCCACAATGCCAGGTATGGTGGCTCACACCTGTAATCCCAGTACTCAAGAGGCAGAGGCAGGAGGAATGCTGAGTTCGAGGCTGAGTTCAGACCAGCCTGAACTACAAAGCAAGACCTTGTCTCAAAAAATAAAATAAATTTTAAAATTTTTTTTAAAAAAATGTAAAATCATTGTACTCTACGACTAAGTAGAAGAGAGTAAGAATGCCATTTTTTTAAAGGGCCCCCAATCACCAAAACCATGCAAGATAAGCCCATAAGTCAGCTCAGCACTCACGGGAGAAGGTGAGCTCAGCAAGAGGCACGTCACAGTCCATGCAGTCATCAATAAAGCAGATGCACATGCTCTCGGCTTTGATCTCCACTCCTGAGATCCTAGGGGCTGTCACAGTCCCTGGGCTCTCTCGGCTGCCAGCGGCCAGGGAAAGAGACTTCAGGGGCTCTGCATTCTTGAACAACCAACTTGCTGCTTTTTTCAATTGTCCTTCAAAAAAATTAAAAAGTGAGTGACTCCATCAATTTCTGCAGCTACCCTGGCCACTGACAGAGGAAAGCAAAAAAGTTTTATGAGGACCCCACTAAACTACCCAAGAAAGCTGCAGACATGGGTGAGCAGGCTGCTAGCATAGTAAGAGCAATTTGGCTCCTAAGCGAGGCCCTCTTTGCTGGACATCTGAGCCCCAGGCCCCTTACTCTCTCTTGATCTGACCCACAATGCCTCCAAGAGGCTATCCTCATCCTCCGGCATCTGCTGAAGGAGAGACCAGGATTCTAGATGACATTTGGTACTTTCAGACCTACTCATCTTTGCTACATAGTTTTATATACACTGCTGTGCTACTTTGTGAATTGTCCTCAAATGTTTTCTCCTGAAAGACAGAAAGTAATAAAAGAATTTAGCTCAGTGGTTCTGGCGTCTTCCTGGCAAGTACAAGGTCCTGAGACAGGGTTTCACTAAGTTCGCAGACTAGCCTCAAACTTTTGCCTCTGACTCCTGAGTACCTAGGATTACAGGTGTGTTCCAATGCACCTAGCAATAAAGTTATTTTTGCAATACAACAGCCCCTACTTGTTAAGGAAGGGGGCTCCAATACCTCCAGAGGATGCCTGAAACCTTAACAATTCTAAAACCACACCTCAATGCCTTCTCCACCTTAACTAAGAATTTTCTCTCAAGATATAACTTTCACACCTTGAGGTACAATAGGAAAACTAATACAAAGTTTTTATTCTTAATTTAATGAACAGAAGATCCATTCTTAGTATAGATCTCAGCAACTTCAGCACATGATTTTTTCTTTCTTTACCAAGGCATGAACTTTAACCTTTCCATTGACTGGAAGTACCTTACTCCTTCTCATTCAATATATCTAAATTTTCATTATCACTATTCTTCTGCTTCGAGACATTAGTGTTTCATGAACAGAAACACTGTAATACTTCCACCAATCTGACAAATGAGCCACATTTAAGTGACTACTAATCAGCAGAATCTACGGTATAGATATGCAGGAAAAAGAAAAGATTTGTGTCCTGGGAGGACAAAGCAAGGCTTCAGCACGCTGCTTAGATGGGCATGCAGGACCATTTAAACCTTATGTAGTATTTTTTGCATTTGATGTTTTCAGATCAAGGTTGGGCACAAGAAACCAAAACCACAGAAAATGAAACCACAGATAAGAGGGAAGTACTGCATAATCTATAACTATACAAAATATTGCATGTGTGTGTATACAATATTTATAAGTTTGTATGGATATACACAATACCCATAGAAATAGAAAGCAAATGTTTGTGTGCACACAGTGTAAGGACTGGAAGAAAATACAGTGTGGGTTCCATCTTTCTTAAGAGAAATCAGAACTCACACTGGGACACAGTATAATGCAGCAGAAAGACTGGGCTTTGAATCAAGCAGACCTGGCTTTAAGTCTGTCATGGGCTCTCACTTATAGGCGACTGCAGACAAATTTACTTAACCTATCCTTAGTTTCCTCAGTTCAAATGAGGACAATAACTGTACTTCCAAAGGCTATGAAACAACAAAAGAAGCCCTAGAGAGTTCAATGAATGGTCATGGATTCTTAGATACTAAGCTAGGACCATCAGTAACAACGGGTAATGTTCCCACATGCCAGGCCTTCTCCTGCCAGGGCCCTTATCCTCAATTCACAGATAAAAAACACTGGAACAGAAAAGCTAAGCCTATAAGTCACTAATAAGTAGCTAAAAAGAAACAATGGAGTCCAGACAGTCAACTCCAGAACCCATTTTTACCATCAGGTTAAAAATCTATTCAGCCCCCAGAAGATACAAGAAAGATCTTGTAGTTAGCTTGTGGAAGTAGATGAGGAAACAGGAAAAAGTACGTTGTCAAGAACAACACATCATGGAACTTCACTGGAGTTACCTTGACACACCAGAAGAGCTTTGCGACAGTCTTCCATGCTAAATCCTAGCTCCTGCAGTCTGGCCAGCTGTAACTCTAGGAAAATAGATATGCAAATTAGTCCACAGTCCTACTTAAGGGAAAGGAAATTCAGAAAGTGATTAAAACATTTCATTTCTTTTAGCAAAAATGGACTCCTAATACAAACTTCAATTAAGTGTTCCCAGATTAAGGAAAACTCTCAAAGTTTAAAGCTGGACATAAGCATTAAACACAGGCCAAGGGAAGTGAATTAGAAGAGGCAAAAAAGCAGTCATGGGGTAGGCTACAAAAGTCGGTTTGGGTGTTTTGTTTTAAATAAAAATTAGAGTCATATTTATGACTTTCAATTATATTTAATAACAAATAATTAGACTCTGAACAATTTGATTATGCAAAAGAAAATTGAGAAAGTTAAAAAGAAAGGTTATTAGGAAGATTGTGTGCATCCAGAGTAAAATACCTACCCAAGATGGGATCTAAGGCATGTCTTGTCTCTTCTCTGCTTTCCTCTCCGATGCGAGAAGCACCTGGAAGATGGCTGCTAATGGAGTCTGCCTCCAAGGCCACCGAGTCTGGCACTGCAGCATTAGCTTGCTCTGGGATGGATTTGGCAATGGCAAGAAACAGCTGAACATCATTATAGGAGAGTCTGATATCCAAGGTTTGTAACTGAATCTAACAAAATTTAAAAGGTAGCAACTTTTTAATGTTTTTGGTTTTATACCCATAACTCTTATAGACGTAATTCCTATTAAGTTCTAGAAGTCCAATAGATACTACAAAGTTTCTCATTTAAAAACTGCAAGGGCCAGGAATTGACCTCAATGATTCTGGCATCTGCCTTGCAAGGACAAGGTCCCAAGTCCTATCCTCGGTAACCATATACAACAATGCCAGGCATGGTGGCTCACACCTATAATTCCAGCACACGGGAGGCAAAGGCAGGAGGACTGCTGTGAGTTCAAGGCTCGTCTGAGCTACATAGTGAGCTCAGAGTGAGCCAGAGCTACAAAGCAAGACCCTATCAAAAAAAAAAACAAAAACTACAACCTGGAGCCAGGGATTTATCTCAGTGGTTCCAGTGTCTGCCTGGCAAGCCCAGCGTCCCAAGTTCGATCCCTGGTAACCATATACCACAGTGCCAGGCATGATGGCTCATGCCTGTAATCTCAGCATTTGGGTGGTAGAGGCAGAAGGATTGCTGAGTTCAAGGCTGTCCTGAGCTACCTCGCAAGTTTGGGACCAGCCTGAACTACAAAGCAAGACACTGTCTAAAAAAAAATACTACCAGTGCCAGGCACCTGCCTATAATCCCAGCACTCAGGAAGCTGAGTTAGAAGGATCAGAAAGAGTTTGAGAGTTTGAGGCCAGGTTGGGCTAGACAGTAAGTTCAAGTCCTGACCTACACAGTGAGACCCTGTCTCATAAACAAATGAATGAATGAATGAATGACTGCAAAGACCTTGAATTAAGCACTAATAACCATGAGGTATGATGTCTCAAGAAGATCAAATGACCACAAAATACACCAAATTAAAAAAACATGAAGCTACAAAAGAATTAACAATAAATATTATATGCATATTCACTTAGCTAAAGTAATTATAGCAATTAATATTTCAGCAGGATTTTTTTTTTTTTTTTTTTGAGACAGGGTCTCGCTTTGTGGTTCAGGCTGGCCCTGAGCTCAGCCTCCAACTCACATCACAGCAATCCTCCTGCCTCTGCCTCCCGAGTGCTGGGATTACAGACGTGGGCCACGGTGGCCACCATGCCCGGCACTGTGGTACGTGGTACTGGTTGCTGCTGGGGTGAGTCTCCACGCTCAACATGGTATGTGGTTACCAGGGATCGAACCCAGGTCCTTGCGCTTCCAAGACAGGCGCCAGAACCACTGAGCTAACTCCCCAGCCCTAGCAGGATGAATTTTATACAAATGTATTAAACATAATATCATAATGAGAGAAGCATTCAAGAGACAGGACAGTATTATAATTTTGCTGATCCATTTGGCATGAGCCTATTTAATTTTGTTAAATCACTGAAACAAACTAATCAACAAAATCTATCTCTTCTTCATTCAAGCACAACCTCACAAATCACACTTGGCAATGGTATTTCCTGAGTCTTCCTCTGAGGTTAGCAGTACAGTTACCATAGGGTGAAGGCAATACAGAGTCCAAGGCCAGGAACAATAAAGAATGTTCCTGCACAACAGCACCCATGGCTGGGAGTTCAGGGCTTTCCTCATGCACTTATTTTTTTCTTCCTTCTATGACATATCACTAAGACTGAAAACCACCATAGTTTTTCTCTTTCAATCTCCTGTGATCCAAATGGAATGATTAGATACACTCTTTCTACCAAAGGAAAAAAAAAAAAAACCACCCAGCACCTAACTGCTACACCTCCCATGCCTGGCTTTCCCTTTGTCAGCTTCACTGCCCCACACACCCCTGCCCAGGTCAGATCTTCCTCTGCTCCATCCTGACCAGAATGTGCTCCCCTCCCGACTGCCCTGGCCTGTGCTCCACCCTGATGAGTATCCCTGCCATGTAAACTTGTACAGAACTTCAAGACAATACCAGACAATAATAAAGTCTTTATCCTCCCCAAACTGCAAGATCATCCAGGACACAGAGAACTGTCAGATTTACTCTGTGAGCTGCTGAAGTCACTAAGGTGCTTTCCTCATCAAATAAGCTGGCACCTGCAAAGGAGAGCACTGAGGGTATACTGATGCATTATTAGAGATTTTTCACTGTTACCTCTAGGACAGGAGGAAAATCTTCACTATTGAACGCATCCATCAGTCCAGAGCTATTCTGATAAGAAGAATTCCCCACCAGCTCCACTTGAATTTGCACTGGGTCAACAATGGAAAGAGCTGTGTCATGCTCATTCCCCAGCCGGCAGGAAAACACCTAGAGAATGAAAGGCAGCACGGCAAGGGTTACTGTGTGGCCAAGGATGTGCACAGAGACACTGTCTCTGTAACAATCAGCCCTGTGCTATTGCAACAGCTACCACTGCTTCAACAAAGACAAACCAGTGAGACAGCTCTTATCCACTGCCAAAAGCAAGAGGAAAAGGCAGGTGACAGTTCACCCCAAAGGTGGCAAGATCTCACAGACTCTAGTCTTCCTTCTTTCTAGGAGCCAGCCTCAGGAAATCATGCAAAATCTAGAAATCTCACTGAACCATTTTTAATTATTAAAAAACTTAAGTGCACCAAAGGTTTTATCACATCTAAATGGCACATTCTTAGTAGTCCCTTTCAAATGACTGTACAGAATATAAGTGGTTACAACACAGGTTACATGAAAATATAGCCCAATCAATGTAATATTGCACTGATCTTTCTTTTAAGGAAAGAAACACTATAATTCTGTCCAAAGACAGAATTATACACGGTCATAGATTTTTCTCTCACTTCAGAATTACATAATGTACAAGACATTAATTACTAAAACTGAGTAACAGGTACACAAGGGTTTATTACCTTGTATATGTTTGAAACATTACATAATGAAAATTAAAAAGTAAATAAATTAGTTTATGGGAGATGGAAGGGAGTACATGTTTCCATTCTAGGACCAAATTATTTTGTATGTTGCAGAGCACAAAGGAAAGAATATTTTGGGGGAACCCCTGGCCTACCCACCACACTCTGGTCAATGTTGGACATTTAATAGTGCTACCAAAAACAATGTGATAACATAGCTCTTCTCTGCATTTAAAATTCTCTCACTGTACTTTGTACATTCATCTGCTGCAATTTATCAAGATGCTATTAGTATGCAAATTCAGTTGTGCTGCTCTAAGAATGAGATCAAGAGGAGTCTCCAGGAATCTCAAATATTTTCCCATATAGTTTTTCTAAAACTCTGGAGCAGAAAAGTTTCATTCTCCTTTCTCCTTCAGGGGCTTCTACTACACAAAACCCAATTATACTTAACAGTTCATTAATCAATCACCAAGATTTTCCATTCAAAGCTGATATTGTGGTGGCTTGGAAAGCAAATGAACTGCAATTTCATGATCAACTCACATCACCCCAGTGCACACCTCCTTGTTCCCAAACTGAGCTTTCTTTACCATATTGAAACAAGTGGTCAACTAGCGAAATCTAAGCTCAGTCAGCTTATCTGACTCCCAAAATGCACCACATACTGTCATAGGGAAAGAGCTCTATCCGTTCAACCCTTGAGCAAAGACACTGGAAAAATAAAGCACAAAAAGCTCAATCACAAGGAGAAAAGAACTGTGACTGTTCTAACATTGTAACAAGAAGAACTTCAGCTGAGATTGGTGAATTAACAATATCTGATAGAGACAAGTCTGCCACGTTTCCTTTGCGGTCCCCATTGCCCATGGCTTAAAACAAGACAGAGTGATTTTGCTTAATATTGCAAAATGAAATGTTCAGGCTGCCAAGCTGCATCTGTGCAAATTATCTACTTCACTGGGGAAGCAGTTCTTTAAGTCACATGTGCCTCTCTGGAGCTGCCCTCTTATAGATCAGATCCTCCTGAACAGCAATATATAAGAGCCTTAACACTGTCTCTACACAAGACTCCATGACCCAGAGCCCTGGCTCTTCACAGAATAGCCCTCAGTGTGGGGGAGGAGTGCTGGGAAGATGAGAACCGTGGTCTCCCATGAGCAGACTTGCCAAGGACTAGAGCTGCAGAACTAGAGGATTCAACAAGGTTCCTGCCTGGAGAATGGGACTAAAGGGAGCTCCCTGAACTTCCTGAGGGAGGGAGGGAGGAGTAAGAGACAAAGTCCTTCCATGTGCTTTCAGCCTAACACTGGGACAGTGTATTCACAGTGAAATAATGGTTTACACCTAAGGTAAAAATGAAGACTGAAAGGGAAGGGTCTTCTACTCCATAAATTACCTCCTCTAATCAGAGTATAGGGAACAAATTCTTTTCAGATGCTTCTTTCTTGAGCCCAGAATACAGTGCTATGATAACAAACAGACCTCTTACCTCGATACCAAACAGACTTCCTGAAAATGGGCGATCGACAAAGCGGGGCTTATAGGTGAGCACTGTGGTGCCTTTCAGAATAATGGCATTGGTATCAAAGCAGGACACATCTTCAACCACCACAAACTCCGTGCCTGAAAAGGACAGCATCATAAGTCAGGGCAAAGCTAGGAGGTGGTATCAAGGAGGGCAGCATACTTCCACAAGATGAACACACTGACCAGGACCTCAGTTCTCTAGGATACCTGCCAACATTTGGCTTTCCATCCCAGACAAACTCTGTACCTGGCCCAGTACTGTGCGTCAATTGAGGCTGCAACAGCAGAGAAGCTCAGCAAGCAGTTCTCTCTTTGGCATGTTTGTTTAGGCTAGAGAGAAACTGCATCCCTGTCATCCTGGAAGGTGCAATAGATCCTCAGAAGTTCAGAAATGCAAACCAGTCTACAGCCACACCTCACTGACTATACCCAATCTTGTCTGATCACAGAAGCTAAGCAGGGTGGGGTTGGGTGAGTGCTTGGACCAGAGAAAAGCATACCATCTCCAAGTGCTGGCCTGGTTTTAAATCCCAGAAGTACACCCAGATGACAACATTGTGAGGCAGCATAATATACTATAACATTATCTATGAAGTTGCTCAAGTTACCCATGAAGAACATAGACCAATCAATGTTCAGAGTTTGAAATCAAAGTCTAATTTGTATATGGCAAAATTATGCTGCTTCAGACTGCATTTTCATTAAAAACCATGTACAGAGGGCTGGGGAGTTAGCTCAGTGGTTCCGGCGCCTGTCTTGCAAGCGCAAGGGTCTAGGTTCAATTCCCCAGTAACCACATACCATAGTGGGCATGGAGATTCACGCCTAGCAGCAACCAGTACCACATACCACAGTGCTGGGCGTGGTGGCTCACGCCTGTAATCCCAGCACTCGGCAGGCAGAGGCAGGAGGATTGCTGTTTTGTGAGTTGGAGGCTGAGCTCAGGGCCAGCCTGAACCACAAAGCGAGACCCTGTCTCAAAAAAAAAACCTAAAAAAAAAATCATGTACAGAATAAGCTTTTATAACTGAATCTATTTAAAATGCACTGTGGTTAGGCAGATTTCTCAAAACCAGAGAAGTAGGCAGAGGATATCACAAACCCAACAGTAGGCACACAAACACCTTCAGTGCCACAGCAGTCCACCAGGTATAATAAACACAATAAATCCATCTGTAAAGGGGATAACACTCTTTTTGTAATGAAAATAACAACCCTGTGACTATCTTCAAAACTGTGACTTTCATATACCAAATTTGCCTACACTCCATAAGACACAACTGTTGGGGCCCTACAGTCAAACAAAATTATAGTCAGATTTCCAGTTAGGGACCAGACCCCAGGCTAGGCAGGTGCTCAGCCTGGGCACATGTACAAAAGAGACAGAGAAGAGGGATGATAGACCTCACAGCTGTCAGTGAGCTCAAGAACTCTGACACTTCTTGGTTATAAAAGATGTGAACATGTAAGGACTCATATCTAAAAATTAAGAAGCCACAGAAGAATCAACCTATAAGACAGACCTGGATGAACACCCACACTAACAACAGTGAAGCACACCTCTACAGTTACCTGTTACATTGACCTTGACCTCCAAGTGCCGTTCGTTGGACATGGGAAGGGAAGACCTTTTGGTAACTACTCCACTCTTCACAGTTTTGGGAACTACAGCAGATTCACTGCTGGAGTTACGGTGGCGAGCAGGAGTAACATTTTGTTTCTTAATATCACTGGGGATATGGAGAAAATCATGGACTAACAGGAGCCAGTCAAATATGAGAAACACTCGGAGGTTGTTAAGAACTACTGTGAAACATGAAGAATCCTTTGTAGACCTAAAAAAGCCAGAGATAAAGTCAAAAAAAGAAACACGACATTTTAATAAGCTGCAAATGTATTCATTCTTCAGTTTTAGCAAGTGCAGTCAAGTGTTTCTGCTTTTGTTATCTTTTTTGTTTTTGTTTACCGCAGGGTCTCTATCACAGGGCTGCAGGCCTGCACAAGTACACAGTTTCTATTCCAGCGCTTTTTAAAATAGTGGCTTAAGGGGGCCGGGGAGTTAGCTCAGTGGTTCCGGCGCCTGTCTTGCAGGCGCAAGGGCCTGGGTTCGATTCCCTGGTAACCACATAACAATACTGGGTGTGGAGACCCACAACCAGTACCAGTACCACAGCAACCAGTACCACATACCACAGTGCCGGGCGTGGTGGCTCACGCCTGTAATCCCAGCACTCGGGAGGCAGAGGCAGGAGGATTGTGATGCGAGTTGGAGGCTGAGCTCAGGGCCAGCCTGAACCACAAAAGCGAGACCCTAACTCAAAAAACCTAAAAAAAAAAAAAAAATAGTGGCTTAAACACCCAACCCTGGCTTACTAATACTAATAATTTCCAAAAGTTAATTATGTTTTTTAAACTAGATGAGATGTGCTTTAAGAAAGCAGTTTATCATGTCCAAGGATCTCAACAGATGTGATTTTCTACACCTGGTAGCTTCTGGAAATCTGTGGGGCTGCTTTGGGCATCTGGTAGAGGATGCTGCTGATCCCACAACAAGGAGTTACCAGAACCAAAATGTCAACACAGGGGGAGCATCCCTAGGACAAATGTTTGAAATGCTCCAAAATTTGAGACTGAGGCATTTCACATTTTGGAACTTGGGATTAAGGATGCTTAGCTGGCAGAGTCTATGAAAAATACTCCAAAACCTAAAAAAGACCCACGTTCATCTAAGCATTTCACATAAGGGATGCTTAGCACAGAGCACTGAGGCTGAGAAATTCTAATGCAGTAACAAAGAACAGGCCCTGACATCAGAGACCCAGACTTACCAGGTCACTCCCTTCTCTCAGCCTATTCCTTCATTTAAAAATTTTTTTTTTTGCCGGGCGTGGTGGCTCACGCCTGTAATCCCAGCACTTGGGAGGCAGAGGCAGGAGGATTGTGATGTGAGTTTGAGGCTGAGCTCAGGGCCAGCCTAAACCACAAAGCGAGACCCTGTCTCAAAAAACCTAAAAAAAAAAAAAAAAAAAAAAAAAAAATTTTTTTTTTAATTTTTAAAAAGAAAAACATTAACACTGAGAGAAAAAGCACCCAACACATAGCAGGTTTCTGACAAACAGCAATATCCTTCCTTGTGGATAGTGTTAAGACCAATGAGGCACTTTCTATGGCATCTAGGAGGACTTCTTCATAAATGCCAAATCTGCACACTAGTGCTGGATAGATTCTGCAGGAGAAATTGACCTGAGAGCCCAATCTTTAACCTGAGGAGAACAAATAATATAATATTTCTGTAGGTCTTCCTCCAAGCACCCTAGAGACTGTGAAATTGGAGCTGTGACCAGGGTCAGGGAGAAATTTTTTTCTATAGTCCTCATTGTTCCAAATTTTCTATTTACCCAAGAACCCAAGAAGGGCTCTCAGAGCTGGCCTCAAACCAATGTGTACTTGAGGTGTTACCAAAGCACTGTTCATATACTGGTAGAGAGAAGTGGGCAAGACCTTTTCATTAGGGCTAAGGCCACTTCTCTACGTTTTTCTGGGTCAAATCTGCTCTGAAGGGCAAAATCAAGACTGTAGGCTCTAGCTACTTCAAAAGCCTGGTCCCCTGTCCTATTCTGGAAAAGCTGATTGGGGTTATTTCTAAGGCTAGTTTCTCCAATCACTCATTTCTTCTAAATTGGCTCATTGCCTCTCATAAGAGGGCACTATTGTGTGTGTCTCCTTCTTATAAACATATTAACTGTCACAGAAACACTTTACCCTTCTGTGATACAGAAAAAAATCTTGCCCTCAGTAAAATTTTTCCACCCCACTCTGACCACAGTTTGTCAGAACTTTGCATTAACTAGAGAGTCACAGTATGCAGATCTTTCTGCTGGAAAATATCCCAGGCCTTTAAACACTGTAAAGTGATTTATATTTGACACATCAAATATAAATCCCAACAGAAGAATAATTCTTTTTGAGACACAGAAAACTTTCAAAAGTTCAATCAAAAGAACAGTTTGTATCTCTAACAATAGTAATTTTGTAAGCAAGAGCCAAGGTAAGACATTATTATTTGACTCCAAAAACACTGTACAGCTTTACTATATGAACAATAATATTTTAAAAGTCTCCTTATCTTATAAAATCATAATGTGTGAAACAACTAACTGATAGCTTAGGAAGTCAGATCCATAATACAAAACCAAGGGGAGGGCATGGTCTATGGTGCATGCTTGTAATCTCAGCTACTTGAAAGGCTGAAGAGGGAGGATCCTAACTTTGAGGCTAGCCTGAGCAACATGCAAGACTCTCTTAAAATTATTTAAAAAAGAAAAATTAAAAAGGCTGGGGTATAGCTCAGTGATAAAATGTCACAAAAGAGAAAGCCACTATCACTAATAATAATAATAAGGCAAAGCCCAAAAGAAATTGTTTGTACAGATGGACCAAATAAATACCAAGCCCCCTGTTCCAACAACAACCTTCAAACAAAAGGGCTGCAAACTACAGTCTTCTCTTGTGGATACACTCAGCCAATGACTAGACAGCTGGTGGGCAGGCAGAGTTCATGGGCTTTGAAGTTAGAGGCGCAGGTTTGGGCTCTGACTACGGGACTTCCTAGCTGTGTGACCCTACCTCAATGACTTGACCTTCTAAAGGTATCTATCTCTGCATCTATAAAAAGGGAAGGAAGTCACCTACTTTGTAGACTTCATGTGAAGATCCAACTGACAGGAGGTAAAGTACCTAATTCATCGCAAGGCCCAATGGGATACAGTTAGAATTCCAACTATTGAACTTTTAGATAAATGTTCATATACGAAGCCAGTGATTTAGTTCAAATTGTACTGTGCCTACCTTGCAAGCACAAAGTCCCAAGTTCAATCCCCAGTACCACAAAATAAAGTTTTCATATCTGCTAGGTTTTCTAAAGGCATATGGAGAGATCGTGATCTCTCCCTTGAAAAAAACAAACAAAAAACAAAAACCACCTAAATTCTGAAGAATTCTGAACAGCACACTGGAACATCAGGATTACAAAAACAATAAGCTTGATGATTATTTTTTCTTGTTTTATCTAAGAATGAAGTTTTCCCCAGCCTTTTTATTTAGTGGCTTAGATCTGAAATATAGCTGATGACATTATGTACTACTAGGATGAACTTGGCACTGGTTCCAAAAGTCTCTGAGATTTTCACTGAAGGACTTCTTTGGGTCAGACCTAATATTTCAGTTTTCAGGTCTTCACTCACTTCAGCATAAAATCTCACAAGAGTACATCAAAAAATAACAAAAGTTGTATCAGTAAGAACAGCAACCATCTGTGACAAGCAATATACCAAAATTATCGTTTTTCTTAGCTCTACCCAATAAGATGGACAGAGTTTTTTCTTTTGTTCTTTCTTTCTTTATTGTTTCTTGGTCTCCTTTTATTTCCTTCTTTTGTTTTCTATTTGATAAAAGCAAAGCATAAATTTTTTAAAAAGGCTAAACAACTTGCCTGCCCTAGGACATAAAGCAAGAAAAAATAGATAAAAGTTGAGCCAAGATCTGTGACTCCAAAACACAGACTCTCTCCACACACAATGTGGAGATTGTAGGAACCCTACAATCTCGTGTAACCCTAGGAAGAAAAATGCAATTGAATTCAAAAAGGTAAAGACTGGACAAAAAGAAGCATCCATGAAACCTGAACAGATAAGCAGATATGTAAGTCAAAGGCACCTTCCTTTTATTATAAACTAGAAGATTGCTTTTCTATTCTTCCTCAAATCAGTGTAATTTTCTCCTTCTCCATGTCACTTTAAAAATTAAAGCATATGGAAAGTTGATTTTTGAGGACATGGTTTAATCCTGTACTTTTTTTTTTTTAAGCACTAGAGACATCTTTTGGCCAATAATGAAACTGCAAGTGTGCATTAAAAACCTGACATAGCCAGCGCCTTGTGTTAAAAAGCCACAGGCTATTTAGTGATTCCTCAGTCCTTTTGTGTTCTAAAGCCAATGCATACTTGGTCCTTAACCATAAAATGAAATTTTTCCATGAAGAAAGGGAGTGGTAGGTCTGGCTGTACCACCTGAAATGAAGTTCAATCTGAATGGACCCCTGGGTAGTGCTGCTGTTCTTGGAAGGCTGAAAGATACAGTTGAACACATTGGTCAGGCCAGGGCTTGTCTTCTGCCCAGCATAGCGGGTGTCAAAAGCCATCATGGAATGGGAAACCAAGTTAACAGATTTGGTTTGATTGGAAAAACTCTCATAAAGCAGTTTACATTTCTTGAAGTCAAATCTAAAGGAAAAAAGCAAACAAAATGTTAAGCGTAATTCTATTTCAAGTTCACGATAACAAGAGCAAAATTATCAATAGAGCTAAGTTGTACAAAGGTAAATAATTTTTATTCTGAGATCCTGGATTGACTTTGTTAACAGACTGATTTTGTTAACAGATTTAACAGCCTTATGTCTTGTACCTTTTCCAATTTCAAAGAGATGATTTTGTTCATGGGACTTCATGAGGAATAACAATACCACAAATATATTATATTCTTGATTCACTACCATTCCAATTTCGCACAATGAGTCTAAAAAGGCTGCACATTTGTAATAATCCCCAAGAGATGGCAATTGCCCCTTTAGCCAAGTGGTGGCAAACCTGTGGCACATGTGCCACAAGGGGCTGCTTATATCACTGGAAACTCTAAAAGATTCATTGTTGCTGCTATAGACCTTCATCTATCAACTTCTTTTCTGCCTGAAGGTTTCTCTCCCCAGAGTTTGCTCAAATTTCTCTGTTAAATCACTAGAGTTCACTGGGAAAACACAGAACACATAGGAAAAAAATTATATTGATCCACCAATCGGAAATGCACTTAAAATCAATGTTTTAGTGGCAGAGGAAAGTTCCAATTAGAAATTCATAATTATTCAGTAGGAGACAGAACGGTTCTGTGTTGAAAAAAACAAAGGTACGGCCAAGCACCAGAAAAAACAGGCTCACAAAAAATCAGTAGGACTCCAGATCCACTATTGTGTTGATTACAGATTCACCAGCTGAGGGGACAGGACCCAGGAGACTTTCAATACAGAGACAAACTAGAGGACAGTGACCTTCAGCAGGGACATTTCTAGCCTCAGTGTCCTGTTTTCAACTATGAATTTCTAGCCACATGATCTTATGCTAACTGGAAATTCTACTTGAAAAATAGGTATAGTTGCTGTCCCAATTTACAGGATTGTTACGAGATCAAAACAAAAAAAATTATTTAAGTGTGAAAGTAAAGCAATCATTAATGTACACACCTACACTGGCCAAGCAGAGGGCTAAGTATGTGACCTATCATCTAAAAGAACCAGGCGTCACTAAGCTTCAATATGCTTCCAAAGGACTGAGGCCTAGCACTGATAGAGCTTCCAGTTTTTCAGAAGAAGCTAGAATTTTAAAAAAAATTTTTTTGGTATGAAATCTCACAATCTTTAAATATTGACCAATGAGCCCTTCATCCATCCTACCTTCTCCAGAAGTATGCAGGCGAATGGTGGTATGGTGCTCCCCAAGCCCTTCCCACTGGTGGGACAATGTTTTAGCTCCACAAGGAGAGACAGAGCATTTACTAGACATCCCAGAACATTCAGGTTTCTTATTTTTTTATCTGGCATATTAAAGCACTCTGCCAACTGGACCTGATGGTAGGAAGTTGGGATAGGAAGATCCCTTGAGCCTACAGAGTTTAAGATCAGCTGAGGCAACACAGTGAGACCCTTTCTTGAAAGAAGAAACCATAACAAAGAAAAAAAAAAAAACACCACACTTTGTCACCCAGACTAAATAAGCAGAGCAGCCTGAGACCCACAGTGTCTACTTACTTTGAGGGAGAAACGTATCTTCACTGTTTTAAATCACTGAACTTTGGGATGTTATTAAAGCACAACCTAAACTCTCTTGGCTGACACAGCCCCAAATTTCAACTTTTTCAAAAACCATTCTGAGAGCTAGTGACAAAATTCAGTGGTAAGACAGTATACTTAGCTCAGGAGCACTACAAAAAGGAACAAAAAACACATGTCAGACCAACCAAAAAGCACGCATACACCTCATGCTGCTATGCACCACCAATCTTCACCCTCTACTGTACACTAACGCAAGTATGAGCATTATTTGTTTTAGTATTACTAGGACTGAAGTAATTCTAAAGCCATACCTGGCAAGAGATCCAGCACCTTCTTTTCCTTTTGGATCTTTAAGCTCTAGACTTACGTTGACCATGTCAATAAGGAAGCACATGCAAGTGTATACTTCTCCACTCAGAACAGTCTGCAAGAAGAAAGCACTAATCAATCTACAACTTATGCTAGCCTAAAAACACACTCACAGGTCAAGAAATCTAATTGCCTGTGGTGCGAACTTCTTTCCACAGGTGAATGTGAGGATCACACACACAGCGCAACCAACAGCTAAGACCATGAAAGTCACTGAAGAACAGGGGGTGTCACTCACGTGAATTCTTGGGTCCTGTAAATCATAAGGCCGCATAAATTCCTCTATGGGCTCTCCAAGGTTGTTCTCTAGCAAGCCTCGGATCAATTTATATTTATACAGATCCAGGGAACAGTGGACAGAGGAGAGATTGCCATGGATAGATATGTCTGGAACACTGTGACTTATTTCTCTATGAAAAAGCGAAAGGTCACTTTTAGAAGCCATTCACCATAACTCATATCCAAAAAAAAGAGCTAAAATGTACTCACCGGAATTATTAGAGAGGAAATTTTTAACTTCTGATGACGAAAATTTCATGTACCTCCAAAGAGGCAAGCTAGTATACAATTGCCATGCTTTAACTTCCAAAAAAACAAACTCCCTTTCTCTCAAATATAAATGCAGAAGATCCTCAAGAGAGCTAAATAGGTATATAACCTGTATATACATAGCATATGCTAAGGCCTTGCTGGGTTCATTCTCCACTTTCACAAAACGAAAACAGAAAAAAAGGGTGTGTGCACGTGTGTGTGTGTTCCCACGTGTATAAAATATGAACTAACTAGTTTATTAATCAGGAAACCTCAGGAGACTCAGAAATAACTTAAATATTATAGTTGGAAAAGCAGTTAAGAAGAGATGCCAAGCTCTTTACTTAACTCTTCAGATTTAGAGGTAACCCAAAGAAAAAAGCCAATCTTCCATAATGAGCCCAGATGGGACATTAATTAGATAAAATCTGAGTGAGTTACCTGTCTCTCCTGGAATAAGTAGAAGTAAAACTGAAGATCCCCAGAATTAAAAGACCTATTATACCTTCCCAACATGGAAGCTTTTTTTTTTTTTTTAAACCCTCTCACGAGTGAGAAATATTACTTCCAGGATGGGAATGTATTTCACTGATAGAGCACTTGCCCAGCATGTGCCAAGACCATTGGTTTGATTTCTAGAACCACCAAAACAAAACAAAAAAATTCTTTTTACTTTTCTACAGAGACCAATCTACATACAATTGAGTTTTAAAAGACCAATGATGCAATTAACCAAGGGAAACTGGGAAAGATTATCAAGTCCCATCCAGGATTCTTGTCTGTGGGGTGAGAGGCTAATAGCACACCTTGTGTTCAGTGTCACCTATGACCTGGGCAGAGTATAATTATCTGTACATCAACGCAGATGTAAGTAGGTAAGTTTAGACAAGCAGAGTAGCAAGGCACATTTTGGAAAGCATTACTTGAAAAGAAAACAGAGTGTTCAATTTCTAAATAATGAAGCTCCTCTTAGGACTGTTAAGCTAGTAAAACCAAATATAGCCCATGCCAACCACAACTGAACATTAGCCAGGGAGCCGTTGAATAACAAGTAAGAGTGAAACACAAACATCCCAGTGAGAATGACTAAATTGTATAATCATCAGGCAAGAAACTAACAAGTGACATAGAATGACTGTTCAGACCCAGGAACTGGGAGAGGAGTGGCTCTGGAGGGTTCAAAACCATACTCTGTGCAAGTAACAAGGCTGCTTTCCAAATGCCACAAAGGAAAATCCTTTATTAGTGCCACACCACATCTGTCCCTGACCTAAGATGTAAAATGTTGCTGATATGATGCCACACAATGTACTCGGCTGTTCGAGTACATGTGCAGGGGCCAGGCAAGCAGAGGAATTCCTGGAGGACCAGGATAAATACACACATGAGCAATGGGCCCAGGAGAAGTGTTCTACTAATCTCAGATAGGGTCGAGGTTGTTCACTCTCAAAAGGTATTCACTTTGCCAGGCAGAAATGGAACCATTGACATTTACAGTTGAGCAATGCTCTCAACTATAAAATAAGCATTCGTGTGCTGAGGCCAATTACAAGGATAAAGTAGAGTGAATTCCTTGGTCTTTATAGCTGCTTGACAGCTCTATTTCCTTCCTATAACTGTTCGGCTGCAATTTGCCCTTTACACCCCAATGCTCACCGACTGCTACTGGAGCATCAAGGGCAAACTGCCACTAATGGTTATGTGAAGGAAATGGAGCTGTCAAGCAGCTATACTAGATTGAGCACCTAGTACATTCAGGACGCACACTCCAAATGTCCACCTCTTTCAGAATACTTTGCCCACTATCACTACCCCCATCACAACCCAAAGCCAATATAAATACGTGTCCCTGCTTTGTCTCCAAGGCATTGTTATATATCTTGTTACAGTTTATATGACTGTATCAGAATCACTAATTACCATGCTATATCCCTCAACAAAATCTAAGCTCCTTGAGGGTAAAGTCTTCTCCTTAATCCTGGTAACCTTATCTAGGACACAGTAGGAATCAACAGATATAAGGCAGACAGGTGAAGAAATAGGTGAGAACTTCTGTTCTTACTGATTTTACTGCAGTAACAATGACTTCTACCGTACCGTATTAAGGTTCTTTTGACATTATGTAAGTATTCAGATAAAATACTCACTTGTCCAAATTTCTTTCCACCTGCAATTTCAGCCTACAAGGTTCAGTTAAGAGGCTTCCTCCTGTCTGCCGCACACAGTAAGAGGGGAAGATCAGATCTCCACTGTTGTCCTCTGAGATTTTTGAGTACTCTCGTGGATGTCTCTCTGCAGCAAAGATGTCCATGTCCTGTAGGTCCACAACAACACAGTCCAGCAGGCAGACATGGTCCTCTACAAGGACCCAAAGAAAGAGATAGTGAAGAAAACAGAATCCAAAAGGGAGGAAATGAATAAAATTAATTTGATGACTATTGTTTTAATGCAAAACTTTTTCAATAAAATGGCCCCGAATCCCTGCAAAGCCATGCACAAGCCCACAGCCTAGTTTCCCAACCTTATCCCATGCCATTCTCACACTTGCTCACTCAACCTCAGGTCTGTATTTCCCCTCAAACACCAAGCTCTTTGCTTTCTGGACAACCTCACCAATGGTAAACATCTTCCCATTTCAGTCTGAACTGAATCATCTATGTTCTTTGTCTTCCCCATGAAGCTCACTAACATCTACCAATATTTATATATTTATTCAATGTCTTTCTCACTAGGCTACAAATAAAACTATGATAGAAAGTGTATATAATAGCGTGTTAGTATACTGGGGAGTGAAACGTAACTCCTGCTATTAAGTAGGAATATAACAAGTGTAGCTCTTGCTTAGTTTATTACCCTGATAAAATATATGAAACAGATCAAAGTGGAGCTAGTCTGGGCCAAAGGGAGAAGGAGAAGGGATGGAGTATACTGCAGAGATTCCCAGGGTACTGTCACAGGGTCTGAGAACATGCAGGACTAGTGTTAAAAAATATTGCTTTAATTCAGAGCAATGTATCACCAATAAAGGAATTTTACAGTGGTCAAAAAGAGCAAATCCAACATTTCTGACTCTTTATTTTCACCTAAATGTGACATTAAAAGAAAGAAAGAAAAACAAAAAACATTTTCAAGAAGCAGTCTTTTGCCATACTAGTAATGTTCTTTCTTTCTCTGGATGCCACTTTCAAGAATATGTAAAATGTATGAAAATTATTCAAGCCTTACACTCTCCTGGGTACTATATTCTTCAATAAAAAGATTATTTAAAAAAAGATTGAGCCAAGCATGGTGGTGCATGCCTCTCATCCTAGCACTTGGGAGGGTGAAACAGGAGGATCACTGTGAGTTCAAGGACAGCCAGGGCTACTTGGTGAGAAGTCTCTAAAAAAAAGGATCATCTCATTTAGTCAACACAGTCATTTTAATCCACCCCTGAGAATCAGGGAGTTCACTATTTCTTGAATCTGCCTTACAAAAGTCATGCAGAGCCTCCTCCCATTCTTGTCCTTCACCTCTCCAAATCCAATCACTCTGGGTTGATCTTCGTGGCTCATCATATCCTACCTCCTCCCTAACTCCTTAAAAGCAGCACCTCACTTGCCCAAAACATTCTCAACCCACAAGTCACTAAAAAACTAGAAAGTAGGGCCGGGGATATAGCTGTGGTTCCGGCGCCTGTCTTACAAGCACAAGGACCCGGGTTCAATCCTCAGTAACCACATAACAGAACTGGGTGCGGAGACTCATGGCCAGCAGCAATCAGTACCACACATCACAGTGCCGGGCGTGGTGGCTCATGCCTATAATCCCAGCACTCGGAAGGCAGAGGCAGGAGGATTGCTGGGATGTGAGTTTGAGGCTGAGCTCAGCGCCAGCCCGAACTACAAAGCGAGACCCTGTCTCTAAAAAAACCTAAAAAAAACCTAGCAAGTATTAATACTATGCTTCCTCAGAATGAATAATTCCTATATTCTAGAGAAGAACACCAGTAACAGGGTGGTTTGTATTTTTTTAAATGGTGTTTTTACAATATTTCTTTCACTATCTAATTCACAAAACAGTACACTAGAGATTAAACCAGGTAGGACATTGCACTTCCAAGGCAAGTGCATCCCACTGAGTAACACCCCAAATTCCAGCCCTACCCCACTTTTTTCTTTTTCCTTCTTTTTCAGCCTGTCACAGCAGTCTTCCCTAGACTTTGTCTTACTGTCAATCAGCTATGTGATGACAATGATTTAGACTTATAAAGAAAAAAAATCCCACTAGACAATATAAAATAATTCTATTTACAGTGTCTTCCTAAATTATCTCTACTTTAGAAGTTATCTGATGCTAAATTTATATCTAAGATCCTTAAGACTTTTACACAAACATCAACTCTAATAATCATTAAAGAAATGCTACATCCTGTTGGCCTCTGAGTGGAGCACAATGCATTTCCCTCTTATGTTTCCCATCTTCATTATGCAGCAATTTTTTCCTGTGTGTACACACACATGTGCATTGTTTAATTGTCTTCTCTTATACCTGGACTGCTGGGACTGTGGCTGGCAGCTGCTGTGGCTTGCTGCCCTCGCTGCCTGGTAGAAGCACTGGGTACAAACTCACTCTTCAGGCTGCCCAGCCCTTTTTCAGCAGGAGGCATCATGAACAACCCTCGAGAATGAGATCCCTTGGGGTCCTCTGTGCTTGTCATTTTCTTCACAGTGTGTTTGGGAGTACCTGTTGGGGAAGCTGAAGGCATAGACTCCTGGAAAAAAACAAAATAAAACTTGAACGCAGAAATGAAAGGTGGAGGTAACAATATTATTAGCATTCCAGAAGATTTGTCCCTCTTCTAAGACACTAATTCTCACACTTTCTCTCAGGCTCCCAAGTTCCATAATCAAGACAGTAAAGAGGTCATGACACTTCCTACCACAGGTAATTATAAGCAGAGATGTTACAGATAATTCAGTACCATTGAAAACTATACCAGCATTGCAAGAATACTACCTTTTGAATCAAGAGCATATTCCATGATGTTACATACATCAGCCGGTTTCATCTAGGTCAAGTTCAACAAAAGCAAATCTGTCAGCCACATGATGTAGTGTTGCTTTCAGAGCAGAGGAGCTCTTTGTTACAAGAAAACATATATAATGGCAATATGACTGCAATGCAATTGGCCTACGGTTCTGTGTCTGGACTTTTAGAAGTCTCCCCACAGAGGTTTACAGTTCTCATTTCTTTAAATAACTATGAAAATGAAAACAAAATGAAGCCAGGCATGCTGTGTATAATCCTAGTATTCAAAAAACTGAGTCAGAAGCATCAGTGTGAGTCTGAGGCCACCTGGGCTACACAGTGAGTTCAAGGCCAGCCAGAAAAATATAGCAAGATGCTGTCTCAAAAACCGACCCAAAAAAATGGAATACAAGTAAGTTTAGTCACTCCTATTGTTTTTGGCTATAAATTAAGATAGACTAATACAGAATAAAATAAATACTGTGAAAAGGATATACTCTTTTCTTACATACTTAGTGGTTTTAGTCAGTTACTAAGAGTGAAAAAAATTTTTATTTCACCAGAATGAGTTAATTCTCGGCCTTTCACCTTCCCTGGTTTCCCATGTGAGCTTCAGAGCTACATTCCCAGGTAGTGTCTACAAAATCAACCTGTTCCTGCCTAGCCACCATCCTTGCAGGGGGACAGACAGAAAGAATACTTCTCCTTCTAGGGATACTGAGATGTTTACTGCTCTGTCTCAGTTATCATTATCATGAGTAGTAATTACAAGTAATAGTAAAAGAAACTATTTCTGCAATTTTTTTTGAAAGGCAGATTACTACATAAATGCTACCATTTAGTATTTCAACATTATAACCTTCCCGCTAGCTTATTTAAGCTCTGGAGAACGTTTATTGCTCTTTCATTTATCTCCACATCCTTTTTGTAGCTGGCTTAAGTCAATCAATGGCTTGAAGAGATTAGCTCAAAACTTTTGAAAGATGGATTTAGAAATTTTGGGTTAAACACAGGCTGCAATTGAAAAAAATAAAAGGCAAGCAAATACACAAAATTTAAACCTGTACTTATTAAGACATGGATTTACATAAAACAATTTGAAACACTGAGGAGTCATGAAAGTAGGGGAAAATAACATCTCTGCAAAGCTGGGGTGAGGAACGCTTCCTGTCCTTCACCACTGGAATGCGTATTACAGGAACCTCACATGTGTGAATACAACATAAAGTGACCACTGGTGAAGAAAGTTATTATTCACTCACAAAATCCCCGATCAGTTAAGTTTGACTGTACATGTAGAGGTAAACTTCACACATAAGTTCACATAGTTACAATACTTATCAAATGACACACTCCAAACAGCCCTTATGGAATTCCACAGCACGACCCCTGGTACATAACCACAGTCTTCCTAGGAGTCCAGGACTCATGACAATTAAGAAATTGGGATTTTAAAAAAGGAAAATAAATTATTTTTAATGGACCTTAAAAAGAACTTTTTATATATGAAGGAATTTACAAAAACGAAAGAGCAGGGGCCATGGATGTAGCTCAGTGGTTCCAGCGTCTGCCTGCCAACCACAAGGTCCTGAGTTTGATTCCCAGTACCATATACCACAGTGCTAGTTGTGGTGGCTCATGCCTGTAATCCCAGCACTCAAGAAGCAAAAGCAGGAAGATTGCCTTGAGTTCAAGGCTAGCCTGGACTACATAGTGAGTTCGGTCTGAACTACAAAGTGAGACCCTGTCTCAAAAGGAAAAAACAAAAACAAAACACAATAAGTAGGCTTCCTCCAATAATAAAATACTATAAATGCTTAGTTTTTTATTTCTTAAAACATATACACATAAACTGACTGCTGAATCCCATAAGGTTTTTCAGAATAATCAGGAGGAAAGAAAAAAAAACAAAAAACGACCCAACAACAATACATAATACCTTGAAGAAAAAGTGATCCTTGTATGCACTGCCACTTAAAATCAAATCCTCAAAAACAAATACAGGGAAACGTTTTCATTAAAATATTATAAACTCTGTGATATTACTTGGCTTAACAAAACAGAAATCTTTTTACAGAAATGTCTAAATATTTTAGCAGTTCTTCTAAGGCTAACTTCAAAGTATGCTTAGCCTGTATAGATACGACAGATACAGAAAATTAGTCCATTATCTCCTTAGGAATGGCAGAGAAACAAAGTATTACTGAATTTGATCATCTATCCTGGCTGTAATTGATCTCTTAAAAACTTAGGGTAGTCTCAAAATGCAGATGTATCACAAACAAAATTATTATGCAATTCCAAGGTTAGAACTTTCAATTATACTCTCCAGACCTAAGGGAGGAAACTAGAAATTAGATCCAATCACCAATGGCCAATGACTTCTTCAGTCATGCCTACACAATGGAACCTCCATTAAATACAGTAAATGACTGGGTTCAGCAGGCTACAAATTGGTGAATGAGTTCTCATGCCTGGAGGGCAGCATACTTCAATTTGTGGGGACAAAAGCGTCTGCACTTAGGACGTTACTGAAGCTTGCCCAATGTACCTACTCATCCAGCTGTTAACTGGTATCCTGTATTAGACACTCTACAACAAATAACAAATGTGTCTCCCTTAAGCTCCGTGAGCCATTATAGCCAATTACTGAACATGACGAAGGGGCGGTGAGAACCCCTACTTCAGGGCTCCTGGGTCAGAAATACAGAAGGCTTGGGCTTGTGATTGCAGTATGATTGGGGACAGTCTTATGGGACTGAGTCAGGGGTCTCAGCGGGGTCTGTGCTGTCAAGTTAGTGTCACAGTTGAACTGTAGGATATCCAGATGGCATCTACAGAGAGTTGAAGTATGGTTGGTGTGGGGAAAACACCCACAGTTGGTGTCACCAGCATTGTAAGCACAGGATACAGGGTTTCTTTCTATATGTAAAGAACTTAGCGCCATTTAATGCGTAACAGATATTCAACAGATATCAGCTACTTGTCTTTATTTTTGTCTTATGTACGTCTCAAAGGCAATCTCTCACCCTGTGTTATTAGCCATTAGACTAAAAACAGGCACACTGGTTGGGAATTTCATTAAGTGCTTTCTTGGCACGCTATAATTAGTCTGCACTGAATAAGCACAGACTAAAAAGCTGCTCTGGAAAGCAGCAAGGGGTGATAAAAACCCCAAGAATGACACTTCCAATTGCAGAAATGTCACTTGTTTCTCCACAGTGCAAAAGGAGTAAGAGGGTGCTGATCAGGCCATCTCCAAGGTCTTCTCAACTCTATGATTTACTGTTTCCATTTTGACTATTTATCCTGAGAATGCTAGTTTGCTATAATGTAAAATGAAAATGATGGCAATCTTCATCCTGATTAGCAATTTTCATCCTGATTACTTCCAAACATTACTATAAGAAGTAACTGCCAAAATAACTTAATTACGAAGTAAAACACTACATATGATTTTACTATTGGGATATTTTGAAGTGATTTCAAGTAAACCATGGGTCAATCCACATCCTCTGAAATCAGCCACTTACTGTGGAGCTGTGATGACAAAACAATGCTACTATAAAAACAAACAGGGAAGGCGAGTTCCCTTGGTTTGTTTGTTTAAAAAAGTCACTACACCCAGATAGTAAGAGTTATAACTTAATACTATTCTAATTTAATAGGTTAATTAAAATGTAAAAAAAATATTCTTCAAGCAACATATCTTGCAAAAGGTCATCTTTTGGCAGCACATGAATTCTTCGATCAGGGTTTAAACACTGGTTCATCTGGTTAGGAAATGGATAGTGACTGCTCACCTTATCTTGTAGAGAAAAGGTTCCAGGAAAGCCAGCAAAGAGAAACTTGTTCTTGACTTTCAACTTCCCCAGATTTGCCACAATCAGATTATTTGATTTGGAACTTTCTGGGATTAGAAGAACAGGAGCACCAGCCTCAATATCCAGCAGAACTCGAGAACACCGCTGAGCTTGATCTCTCACCTGAAAGAAGGGAAACTACTTAGCAACTCAATTATTTCCCTAACTTTACCATCAACTAACCTCAGACGGTCAGTTTCGTGAATGTACTTATTTATTTAGGTTTTTTGAGAAAAGCTCTTGTAGTTCAGTCTGGCCATGAACTCATTATGTAGCCCAAACTAGCCTTGAATTTGCAGCAATTCTCCTGCCTCAGCCTCCTGATTGCTGGGATTATAGGTGTGCACCACCACACACAACTCATGAACTCATAAAAACAACTAAAATTCATAGAAATCATACTGTATGAAAACCATAAGATATCAGTCAGAAATCAGTAACAAGATGATAATGGAAAATCCCCAAATGCTTGAAAATTAAAGATCTCATTTCTAAATAATCTTAAAAAAGAAACCACAAGGGGAAAAGAAAAATATTTGCACCAAAATAATAAAAACAATATATTAAAATTCATTCTCACATAAATTCACACTTTAAAATGGTGCTTATAGGGAAATATGTACCATTAAATGCTTACTTTATTTTTTAAATGTTTATTTTAGAAAAGAATGGAAATCTTAGAAATCAAATCTTGAAATTTGCACCTTAAGAAACTAGAAAAGGGCCAGGGATTTAGCTCAGTGGTTCCAGCACCCACCTTGCAAGTGCAAGGTCCCTAGTTCAGTCCCCGGTAACCACATACCATGATGCCAGGCACCGTGACTCATGCCCACCAGCACTATATACCACAATGCCAGGTATGGTCGCTCACACCTATAATCCCAGCACTTGGGAGGCAGAAGCAGGAGGAATACTGAGTCTGAGGCTGAGTTTAGGACCAGCCTGAACTACAAAGGGAGACACTGTCTCAAAAAAAAAAAAAGAACCTAGAAAATTAAATAGAAATCAAACCTAAGTAGAAGGAAGAAAATAATAAAGAGCAGAAATCAATGACTGAAAACAAAACAAAAATCAAGTAGATATAGAATATTGGGCCCAACAACAGAATACACATATTATTCAAGTCCAAATGGCAAATTTGCTAAGAGTAAGAGTATGTTGGGGCCAGGGATTTAGCTCAGTGGTTCTGGCACCTGTCTTGCAAGCGCAAGGACCCGGGTTCAATTCCCTAGTTAACCACATACAATACTGGGTGTGGAGAATCACACCCAGCAGCAACCAGCACCACATACCACAGTGCCAGGCGAGGTGGGTAACGCCTGTCATCCCAGCACTTAAGAGGCTGAGGCAGGAGGATTGCTGTGATGTGAGTTTGAGGCTGAACGAAAAGCAGCCTGAATTACAAAGCAAGACCCTGTCTCAAAAAAAAAAAAATTGACAAGTGTCTCTAAACTTCACACAGAAATGCAGAGAATGTAGAATATACAAAATAATTTCAATGGTAGTTTCTTATATTAAACATGCAGTCATCAAGAGACTACTCCAGGTACTCACTCAGAAGAAACAAATTCATAGAACTACACAAAGACTTCATTGTGATGTTCACAATGGATCTGTTTTTAATAGCCAAACGCTGGAAACCACCCAAGTGTTTTCAGTTGGGCCTGTAGACAAGCTTGCTGCAGTACATTCAAACAATGGAATACTATCCAGCAATGAAAAGAAACGCACTACTGCTGCTAGGAACACCATGGATGGATCTCAAAGACATCTTGCTAAGTGAAAGAAGCCAGACGCAAGTCACTACACACTGTGTGATTTCACTTACACACAACTCTTTTTAAAATGCAAAATTGTGGTGATAGAGAGGACAGTCAGGCCTTCCAGAGCGCACGGATTAACGCAGCAGGAGGCTCCCTTCAATGTTAAAATCCGTACTCCTTCCCAAAAGCACTGGCATATACCTATGATCCCAGCACTGAATCAGGAGGCTGAGGAAGGATGATTACAAGTTCAAGTCCAATATGGCCAACTTAGCAAGACCTTGTTTCAAAATAAATAAATCAAGGTCCTGGGTTTAATCCCCAGTACTTCAAAAAAAAAAAATCCGTACATATGTTGTTTAGGGAATAAAAAATGTAACAAATATAAAAGATGCAAAATTGGGCCGGGGATTTAGCTCAGTGGTTCCTGCGCCTGTCTTGCAAATGCCAGAGCCTGGTTCAATCCCCTGGTAACCACATACAATTCTGGGCGTGGAGACACGCCCAGCAGCAATCAGTACCATATACCACAGTACCGGGCGTGGTGGCTCACAGCTGTAAACCCAGCTCTTGAAAGACAGAGGCAGGAGGATTGCTGTGATGTGAGATTGAGGCTGAGCTCAGGGCCAGCCTGAACTACAAAGTGAGACCCTGTCTCAAAAAAAAGTAGCCTCTTAAATCTTAACAAATGAAAGTAGGTCTCTCTGTAAATCTGAGTAACTCAAATAGCTAGGCTAAAGATTCTTTTCTCAAAGCCCACATCTTTAACAATGTTCAAAAAGACATTCCTTTGACTTTTTACTTGTCTTATTTGATAAAGTAAACTGTACCCCAGGAAGTTAAATCTAATTACTCATTAAAGGACAAGTGTCTCATTTCCTAATCCAAACAATTCACAGTGAGATTTACTGCCATTTAAACCACACATGTAAAAATAATTGACTATGGGCCAGGAGGTAGCTCAGTGGTACCATGCCTGCCTGGCAAGCACAAGGTCCTGAGTTAGATGCCTGGTACCAAACAAAAAAGAAAACTGACTTAAATATATGTAATTTTAACGGACAACATTTAGCACAGTTGTACTAAAAGTAATAAAAAGTACATAGCTGTCATCAAACAATACCATTTATAGAAACTAATCCATAAAAATACTTCAAAAGTTAAAAAAAAATCTGTGCCACAAAGATAAACATGGAAAGAAGAATAAAAAAGATAATAGAAATATTACTCATAGAATGCAAAAGTCAAAGCAATTTTTTTGAGACAGGGTCTCACTTTGTGGTTCAGGCTGGCCCTGAACTCACTATGCAACCCAGGTTAGCCTCAAACTCTCAGCCATCCTCTTGCCTCTGCCTCCTGAGTGCTGGGATTACAGGCGTAAGTCACTTCACATGGTGGTATGTGGTACCAGGGGTCAAACTCAGAACTTTGTACTTGCCAGGCAGATGCTAAAACCATGCAAATGGACATGAGTCATCACACCTGGTACTGTCATACATGGTTACCTGAGACTGAACTAGGGACCTTGTGCTTTCAAGGTCATGAGTCAAAGCAATTTTTTAAAACATTAAAACAGGGACCGGGGTTCTAGCTCAGTGGTTCCGGCGCCTGTCATGCAAGCGCAAGGGTCCGGGTTCAATCCCCGGTAACCACATACCATACTGGGCGTGGAGACTCACCCCAGCAGCAACCAGTACCACATACCACAGTGCCGGGCATGGTGGCTCACGCCTGTAATCCCAGCACTTGGGAGGCAGAGGCAGGAGGATTGCTGTGATGTGAGTTGGAGGGTGAGCTCAGGGCCAGCCTGAACCACAAAGTGAGACCCTGTCTCAAAACAAAACCTTAAAAAAAATAAATTAATTAAATAAAATAAAACATTAAAATATAGAGGAAAAAAATGGGAAATAGGAGCTGGGATGTAGGTCAGGGTGAGACTCGCCTATCATGCATGAGGCCCCTCAATTCAATCCCTAGCACTGCAAAAAAAAAAAAAAAAAAAACGAAATGGTTAAATTAAGTAACCTAATGGATTATATACTTATTACATAGGGAAACTATGAAAAAGTATTAACAAGTTAGGAGCAGCCATCATTGGTCATTCAAGAGATGAAGATGAAAACAATACTGAGGTTTCATCTTACTCCACAAAGAATGGCTGCTATTTCAGAATTAGCCAGCAACAAATGTTGGTGAGGCTTCAGAGAAAAATGAACCCTTCTCTACCGTTGGTGGGAGTGTAGACTCGTACAACCTCTATGGAAATCAGTGTGGAGATTCCTCAAAAAGCTAGGATTAGAGGTCCCATTTGACCCGGCCATCGTTCTGCTACATACATGAACAAAAGAATTAGAAGATTAATATCACAGCCACATACGTGCACCCATGTCTATAGCAGCTCAGTTTGTGATTGCTAAATCTTGGAAACAACAAAAATGTCCATCAACTGGAGACTGGATAAAGAGGATGTGGCTCTTTTCTATAATGGAGTATTATTCTGCCATTAAAAATGATAAGATTGAATCATTCATACACAAATGGATGTACCTTGAGGACATCCTCACAAGTGAAATAAATAGGTCACAGATGTGTAAATATCGTATCTTTTCTCTGGTATGAGAAAATGAAGATGTAAATGAGTTCTAGTATATATAGTTGATATTGTGAAATAGAAAATATTTAAAAGGAAAGAGGGTGTAGGGGTAAATAACGAGAGGAAAAAGAATGTGATAGTAATAAAGAAAAAAGAAAACGAAACTTATGTATGTAGGGGGAGGGGGTTTCGCGGGGGGGAAATGAGAATCAAGTCATGTCATATTGTGGTACAAACTCTCAATGTTGAATGTGATGATGATGTGTATTCATAATGCACCAATAAAGATTTGAGTTTTAAAATTAAAAAAAAAAAAAAAAGTTAAGAGCTGGGCATGGTGGCTCATGTCTATAATCCCAGCACTCAGGAGGCAGAGGCAGGAAGATTGCGGTGAGTTCGAGGTTTGCCTGGGCCACATAATGAACTCAGGGCCAGTCTTAATTACAAAGCGAGACCCTGTCTCAAAACAAAAAGTATATGTGGCTGGGGATTTGGCTCAGTGTTTCTAGAACCTGTCTTGCAAGCGCAAGGACCTGGGTTCGATTCTCCGATAACCACATGCAATACTGGTCGTGGAGACTCACGCCCACCATCAATCAGTACCACATACCACAGTGCCGGGCGTGGTGGCTCACGCCTGTAATCCTAGCACTTGGGAGGCAGAGGCAGGAGGATTGCTGTGATGTGAGTTTGAGGCTGAGTTCAGGGTCAGCCTGAACTACAAAGCAAGACTCTATCTCAAAAAAAAATTAAAGAGTAGTTACCAAAGGAGCTGATGGGAATGAGATGGGGAAGGGACACCAACATGAGGGCAGAGCTTGATGCTGCTTGATTCTACCAGTGCCTGGCCACCGGGGCTGGACTGGGCAACAGCAACACCACTGCTTCCCTAACTCTCGTCCTTTAGACTCCCACAGCCTTTCTGCTTCTCCAGCTTGCAGAAATCATGGATTTCTCAAACTGCATAACCACATGAGCCAATTCCCATAATAAATACCCTTTATTATATCAAAAATAAAATACCTAAATCTTCAGTTTCATGGCAAGTTCATATTCAATTGGCTTCAGATTCTAACTTATAACCATGTTACAGATAATCTTCTATATTGAGTCAAATACTAAAATTTTTTTGGAAGAGAAATTATGTATCTAATGATTATAACCATGGGAAACTGCATAGTAAAAAACAGAAATCAATTACAACACAACTATGGTGCAAGCAGACTGGTAAAATGTATCATTTCTTTTTCCAGATTTTCCATAATTTCAGTTACATTTTTTAAAAAATATATCATCTGGAAGGTACTCCCAGAGAAAGAAACTGGATGGTTCAGGAAAAGTAATAAAGAAACTTTTCTTAACATGTCTTTTTCTTACTTTGTACAACAAATCAATATGTATAGTATAAAATTTAAAAGATTTTCATTCAAATTCAATTAAAATTAAATTTTTAAAAAAATGTAGACTTTTTAAAAATGTCATACAAAATCAGAATCAATTTAAGTATATCTTCCAACTGAATAAAATTTATTTTAAAAAGGAAAATAAGTTTTGGGCCGGCGAGTTAGCTCAGTGGTTCCAGCGTCTGTCTTGCAAGCGCAAGGACCCGGGTTCGATCCCCGGTAACCACATACCATACTGGACGTGGAGATTCGCACCCAGCAGCAACCAGTACCCACACACCATGGTGTCGGACGTGGTGGCTCGCGCCTGTAATCCCAGCACTCAGGTGGCTGAGGCAAGAGGACTGCTGTGATGTGAGTTGGAGGCTGAGCTCAGAGCCAGCCTGAACCACAAAGTGAGACCCTGCCTCAAAAAACCTTAAAAAAAAAAAAAAAAAGGAAAATAAGTTTCTACAAATAACTACATTGTTGTTTTCTGTGATTCCCAAACTGTACCAAGACACCACAGGATGCTACAGCAGTTTATGGGGCCGGGCCTGGACGCTATAAGCTTTCCAAGAGAATTTCACTGGACAGTACAAACATTACATTATGCTACATTCCTCTCAAAGAGATCTCATCTTTGCAAAACTGGGTCTTTACCAGCTGCTATAATAAAAGGAAAAAAAAAAGTACCATGAAAAATAAATGTAGAATGGGAAAAAAAGGTTGTGGTATCCCATGTGATTCCAAATTTGGGAATATCTGCAGCATCCATGAGACATGTCCTACTAGTATGTAATAGTGATTGTTCAAGAATAAGAAACAGGGAAGTAAAAAGAATTAAGAGGTGGCATGGACATATATTAAATCCCTACAATGAATGTAATCATTATGTGCTGCAAACGTGTACTGACAAACATTTTTTATTAACTTTAATAATAATAAAATTTTTTATTAACTTTAAAGAGTAAGAAAGCCAGGAATGGTAGCACATGTCTATAATCCAAGCACTAAGAAGACTGAGAAAGTAGGATCACCCCAAGTTCAAGGACAGCCCAGGCTACATAGTGAGTTCAAGACCAATCTGAACTACAAGGCAAAATCCTGTCTTTAAAAAAAAAATGAACAAAATAAAAATATTATTCTTTCAGGCTGTGGCTGCTACTCAATGTAGAACATTTGTCTACCACACATAAAGCCCTAGGTTTGATCCCCAATGCCACACAAAAAAATTAAATATATATATTTAAGTATATATATAAAAACATACTTAAATTTGTTATTTTTTCTATGTTACTTTTTCAAACAACCATGAAGGGGTTGAACAAACATATTGGCTTCTTTAGATTTAATTATTCCGCAAATGGAAACACAAGTGCTTCTTTTGGCCTACTATGTACTATGAAAAATGACCAAGGCATTAAGGGTACAACTGAAAAGCTTGGAAACTTCTAATCCATTTGCAAAAGAAACAAAAACAAACTACCACTAAAGTCCGAAAGTCCCAGAAGACTTGAGTGTTATTTGTAAATTTCCTATATCTTTATTATAGAAAGCGAAAGCTAAATTTTAAACAGAATATATTAAAGTTTAATATAGTAACTAAGGAACAAAGCTCTTCAATTACTCACCTGCTACATAGAGGACTCATGAGTGAGTGACCCTCACTATTTTTCACAGTGAAACTTTCCAGATGTATCTCTGGAGGTTTAAAAGTTCTACTGATAAATAGAATTGAAAAAAGCGATTTGGAGAAAGGAAGCTACTCACTGTCTGGCCCTCAATAGCAGCTCGTTGGCGCCCCAGGACATCTTGCAGCTGAGTGAAGTGCTGAATGAAGGCCACCACCTCAGCCTGGAAGCGCTGAGTGTGCACATACTGCACGGAGGCCATCTGCAGGCTCACCCGCATGTCGTGCTCCCTCCGGAGCAGAGGGTCAGGCTGCCCATATCTAGAATGAGGACAAAATTGGACTAAGATCACAGCAAGACACAAGTCAAAGCTTCCCTAGAAAACAGCTTCAGTATTAAAAAAGAAACCTCCACAAATGAATCCCTTCTCAAGCAACATGCAGAGGTGATGTCCAATCTACTATGATATCCAGGGCTCCAAGTTGGGGAAATCCAGGCCCAGAATTCATCCAATGGCTACCTGTCCCTCTGACCTTCCCTCAACTCTCTTCTTTGACTTTAAAGAAAGTAGTATTCTTGTGTGGCTGCTCTTAGAGGACTGTGGCAATATGGACTTGAAAGAAAATGATACAAAAGAAGTCTATGAAGTAATGGATAAAGAAAACCAGACCTCATAACCAGCATTTCTAGGACAAATTGTCTTTTGGAGGCTAAAGTCTTCTTTTTACTTCAGTGAAATGTTGATTCAAAGAGGATTCTCAATTTAAATCAGAAGACTTTTGTAATTTTTAAATTCAACATGGCATAATACCATAAAACTAAGAAATTATTATACAGCAGATAGTCAAAATATGGACAGAAATTCATATTTGCTAAGTACCTATCTTGTCTCAAACAGAGAAGCGAGAGTTTTACATTAATTATCTCATTTGCTATAGAACCATGTCACTGTAATATGTAATAGAAACATATCAATCTCAATTCTCATCTGAGTTGCTAATGTTCTACGGGGTGTATGGTAACCCTGAAAAAGTCCTGAGACTGTTTTCTTTTTCTGCAGCACTGGGGATTGAACCCTGAACTTCACACATGCTAGGTGAGAGCACTAGCACTGAGCTATATTCCCAGCACAGAGGTATCTTTTAGAATAGTTTGCCTCAATTCCACATGAGCATTAACACATTAAAAAGGGGGAAAAGAGGCCTGAGATTTAACTCAGTGGTTCTGGTGCCTGCCTTGTAATCACAAGGTCCAGAGTTCAATCCCCAGAAATCACATACCACAATGCCAGGTGTGGTGACTCACACCTGCAAGCCTAGCACTCAATAACCACATACCACAATGCCAAGTGTGGTGGCGCCCGCCTGTAATCCCAGCACTCGGGAGGCAGAGGCTGGAGAAATGCCTTGAGTTCAAGGCTAGCCTGGGCTACAAAGTGAGTTCAAGGCCAGCCTGAACTACAAAGCAAGATCCTGTCTCAAAAAACTAAAACAACAGGGGGCAGAGGGATAGACTGACCACCACCCTAGATCAATTAAACCAGAATGTTTAGGGGCAGACTTGGATATCCATATTTTCTTACACTTATCAGAGAGGTAGAAAAGTATCGTTTAAAACTCTATTGTTTGAGAAAATCATTCTTCAAAATGCAGACAGGCATAAAGATGCCTTCTGAAATCTAAAATAAAAAGGATTCAATATAAATCAAGTTTATAAACAAACATAATAATTTATTAAATAATTCCAAAACTCTTAGAGCTACACAAAAGCTTAGAACTGATCCAAGTTCCCTCATTATTTATACAGAGAAACCACTGCACAGAGATTAAGTAGCTTGACTGAGGTCACATCCATTAGCCAGCTTGAGGCCAAACCTTCTTATGATCAGAATGATTTCAATCACACCTCATCTACTTATGAGGCCTGCAACCCACTTAAATACAAATCCTCTTTAATGAAAGTCAACATAAGTCAGGACTCCTCACAGCCAGATCTTTGCAGTTACACCTAAGAACATAAAGTTTTCTTAAACTCTTCTTCATTAGTGAGTCAACAAGAACTTGAACACATTCAAATGTTGAGATGATGGGGACATAGGTCATATATCTCACTGCCAGGTGGGCGTCATCACTGTTCCACTGGGAGGCTGTTCCTTAATTTTATTAATAAAAAGAGTGGGGGGCCGGGGATTTAGCTCAGTGGTTCCGGCGCCTGTCTTGCAAGCGCAAGGACCCGGGTTCGATCCCCAGTAACCACATACCTATACTGGGTGTGGAGACTCACGCCCAGCAGCAACCAGTACCACATACCACAGTGCCGGGCGTGGTGGCTCATGCCTGTAATCCCAGCACTCGGGAGGCAGAGGCAGGAGGATTGCTGTGATGAGTTGGAGGCTGAGCTCAGGGCCAGCCTGAACTACAAAGCGAGACCCTGTCTCAAAAAAAATAAAATTAAATTAAAAAAAATAAAAAGAGTGATAAAAGTGATTAGATCTATTTGTACCATCAGTGGTATAAGCTATGCAACTGGACAGTTACACAGGTGCCCCAGTGGCAGAAGCCAGCAGCAACACTAAACAGCAAGTGATTTCAAACACTGTGAAGGAGAGGATCAGTATTTTACTTGAAAGCCTGGAAGATGAGCGCCTCTTCTCCACTCGTCATGAACCGTTCCCTGTAGAACTCTCCATGAGCCGTGAGGTCACTCAGAGACAGGCTCCCAATGCTCCCCTGCAAGGCCAGGTCTCCCTCTAGAGTGTTAAAATGACATCAGGTTAATATGTACTTGTTTGTAACATGCACCATTAGTATGTCAGGGACACAAAAAAAAATCAAACAAAATGGCAGAGGCAAATTTTCATACTCCAGAATACCCAACATTTATTTTTTGTAATACTTCAGAGAATGTCTATGCTAAAGTCCAAAGAGAGTTGTAATAATACATCAACCTCAAGCATATTATAAAGTAAATGCATACACAATTTTAAGGATAAAATATTTACAAATACAGATGAAAACATAATCCATTGTGAGTTATGCCACTAATTATAAATTAGTGACACAATACAAGGTCTACTTATTGTATTATGGATACAAGAATAAAAGGAAGTGTCAGAATTATGTCAGGTCAAACAACATTAAGTGGGTTTTACTGTAGTTTAATAAAAGAACAAAATCAAAGAAGCTGACAAGACATTGGAGATGCTGATTTTTGTTGCTGTTGTTGTTTTGAGCCAGGGTCTTGCTGTATAGCTCAGGCTGGCCTTGAACTGGCTATGTAGCCCAGGCTGGTCTCAAACCCACAGCAATCCTCCTGCATCAGCCTCCCAGTGGCTGGCATTACAAGCACACACCACCACACCCATCTGGAGATAATGATTTGCAGCACATATGATTTATAGTAGTAAAGCCCTGAAAGGGAGGTAGAGGAAGAAGTGAGGATGAAAGACTGCAAATGTAACATGTGCAACATGAACCTGGCTAGTATTGTGTTTAACGCTTTGTGGCTCTGAAAAGGAATTATTGTGAATGCTGCTTCCATAAAGCAAAATTTATCATAATTGTGGGGTTTTTTTGGGACAGGGTCTTGCTTTGTAGTTCATGCTACCCTTGAGTTCACTATGACTATGTAGCCCAGGCGATCCTCGAACTCAGAGCAATCCTTATGCTTCTGCCTCCCAAGTGCCAGGATTACAGGCATGAGCCACCAGGCCCAGCATTGTGGCATGTGGTTACCAGGGATTGTACTTGGGACCTTGCACTTGCAAGGCAGGCATCAGAACCACTGAGCTAAATCCCCAGAAGTATCATAATTACTTTTTTTATTTGTTAGTTTTTTGTTTTTTGACACAGTGTCTCCCACTGTAGTTCAGGCTGGTCCTGAACTCAGCCTCGAACTCAACAATCCTCCTGCCTCTGCCTTCCAAGTGCTGGGATTACAGGTGTGAGCCATAACACCTGGCACTGTGGTATGTGGTACAGACTGCTGGTGGGTGGGAGTCACCACACCCAGTATTGTTATATGTGGTTACTGGGGATGGAACCTCTTCTAAGGCAGGCCCTGGAACCACTGAGCTAAATCCCCAGCACCCTATCATAATTACTACATAACTATCATCACAACTGCCAAGGTGCACACAGGCAGGATGCCACTGCAGCTCCCAATGACTGCAGGTCCATACTGATCTTTTTTTTCTAATTTTTTTTTTTTTTAGGTTTTTTGAGACAGGGTCTCGCTTTGTGGTTCAGGCTGGCCATGAGCTCAGCCTCAAACTCACATCACAGCAATCCTCCTGCCTCTGCCACCCAAGTGCTGGGATTACAGGCTTGAGCCACCACACCTGGCACTGTGGTATGTGGTACTGGTTGCTGCTGGGTGTGAGTCTCCACGCCAGTTTTGTATGTGGTTACCAGGGAATCGAACCAGGGCCCTTGCACTTGCAAAACAGGCGCTGGAACCACTGAGCTAAATCCCTGGCCCTCCATACTGATTTTTAATTCCTAATCTTCTCTAACAAAAAATATCTAAGCTTCTCCCAGTCTTAAAGAACAATCTCTTCTTGGAAGCTTTGCTAAAAATAATTTACACTCGGAGCTAGGTGTGATGGCTCATACCTGTAATCCCAGAACTTGAAAAGCAGAGAAAGGAGGATTGCTGTGAGTTCAAGGCTAGCCTGGGCTACATATTGTCTCAAAAAACTAAAAAAAATATATACATATAATAATAATAATGAATAAATGAATTAAGATTAAATAATTTATATAAGGGGGTCAAAGCTTTAGCTCAGTGGGTTCTGGCACCTGCCTTATAAGCATAAGGTCGTATGTTGGATCCTTGGTAACCACATACAACAATGCCAGGCATGATGACTCACATCCACCAACAATCAGCACCACATACCACTGTATTAGGTGTGGTAGCTCACGACTGTAATCCCAGCACTCCGGAGGCAGAAGCAGGAGGATTGCTGTGATTTTGAGGCTCGCCTAGGCTACATAGTGAGCTCAAGGCCAGCCTGTACTACAAAAAAGTGAGATCCTGTCTCAAAAAATAATAGTAATAATAATAATTTACACAAGACATGGAACTTCAAGTTTTCAATTCATTCCTTCCCCAAATAACACTGTCTTTTCTACTACATTTGAGTTTTGTAATCTGAACTATTAGATTGGTTACATATTATTTAGAGAGGAAATAATGCTTTAATCTATACTTTTTATAAATCTCTACTATTTAGATTCAGTGCAGTTTATTGCTGTGTTCTGCTAAGAATTTAAACTCAGAGAACACCCACACAAGAATGTCAGCTTTGCAACCCTATCCAGGCATTCTTCTCTGGGCAGCTTTCCAATCCAAGACTACGCACACAATGACCACAGACAGCCCAATTGCCCATACAGTTCTGTACTACACACCTGTTTTCCAGATCTAGTTATTAACATACTGTGTCATTCTCAAAAACACACCAATTTGGACAAGAAAAGTACATCATCATACTATAGTTTGTTAAAACTACAAAATCAGCTAAGCATGGTGCCACATGCCTGTAATCTCAGTACTCAGGAGACTAAGGCAGAAGGATTGCTATGAGTTTGAGGCCAGCCTAGGCTATACAGTGAGTTCAAAACCATGCCTCAAGAGGAAAAAAAAAAAAAAAAACCCTACAAAATCAAATTCTTAGGGTGGAAGAAGGAGAGGAGCAAAGAAAGGCTGTTTTGCCATACACTTTTGTTTTTATTCTGATCCTAAAGGCAGTATTTTAGGACTCCTACCATAACTTATAGCCAGACTAGTGATCACAATCAAGCCACTGATCGATACCTTACTCAGCTTGGAAAGACTAGACTTCTGTTGGGATGTTCAAGTACAAGCTTTTGCAAGTCTGATTTTTCCCCACTTACCAATCATTTCCAGGTGTGCTGCCAATTTGGACACATTTGCTTTAGCAAGCTCACTGGTGGTCTTATTCAGCACAAGAGAGAGTGAATGGACCTAGGACCGCAGAAGACAAAGAAAGGCTAGTATTACAGAGGGGAAAGTGGTATCTTTTTTAAAAATAGCACAAATCAAGGAAGATACAGAAAGGCCTGAGAAATTTGTAGGTGCAACTTTTCATGATGTCACTTTCATTTCTGCTGTAGCCTCCTGACAGAACTGATGAGAACAGCTCAGCCAAGCAGCTCAGATCCCAGTTCTGTGGCGTCTTCTCCACGCTCATTTCATCTGCATTGTTAGTAATGTTGTGTCTAGAAAACAACTTTCCCATTTTGGTATTCATTGTGCACATTGCACAATTCTGCACGAACTCAGATTCATTAAGTAAAGTATCTCACCTACGAAACAGATCATGGCAAAACAATGAAAGATTCAGAATCCTGCTCATTGTCTTGGAAAAAATAAATGTTTAATAGAAGCTTCTGTTGATCAAATAGGACTTCATCTAGGAGCCACCAGCAAGGACTCTTCTTTACTGGGGAAAACTATAAACAGAAGAAAAACAAAACTTCCTATCTTAAGGTTGACATTCTTTAAATAAATTTAATATTGTAATTATAACCACTGAAAAGATTTATGTCTCAGGCTTGATGAACTGGGTCCCAACAAGCACTCTGGTTCTGAAAAACAGCCCTGGGGACCAGGCATGGCCAAAGAGAAGGTGGGAGAGAGGAAGAGACACAGAACAATCCGATCTCAATCCCTCTTCTGCTGACCAGGGCTGACACTGCATTGTTCCAACTTTATCTGCAACGCCACCATGAAGTGAGTGCTCACTCGTGGCTCATGAATGAATGCTGGGAGAAAAAAAGATGGGAAAAGAAAGAAGGAAACTAGCAAGAGACAAGAAAGAAGGAAAAATATGTCCAGAATAAGGCAGGGAAAATAGTCGATTTTTATGGCTGGAGCAGTGACGGTGGGCAAGGCGGCTCCAGTTCCCTCACAGTATGATTCTTGCCAGAAGACACTCAAAGATGTTACAGCATCAAGAGCACCACAAAGGGGGAAATAAGAAAAACTCATTCAATCACAAGATAACATATCTTACTGGGGCTAAAAAAAGCTTTGTTTGGAGGAGTCCAGCCACTACCACTAGAACCCACTCGTGGTAGCTCAAGTCTCAGGGGAAGCCCTTCACACCACCTAGGACAAGTTCTCACCCAGAAGCTGCACCAGCATCTGATTCTCTAGGACTAACTTCCATTTGTAATGCCCAACAAAGTCAGACAGCCAAACAAGGAAAGAGACAAACCCAGACTGTAGGAGACCACAAGACATTAACCTAGACTATGTGGAGAGAATAAAAAGGGAAGGGGACTGGCTTACTTTAAGTAGAAGACATTTATGAAATGTGAGAGTCTGTTACCTCAGCATTCAGGAGGCTGAGGCAGGAGGATCACCATGAGTTTGAGCCCAGCCTACCCCACATAATGAGTTCAAGGCCAAAGTGAACTACAGGAGTGAGAACTGTCACAAAAAAAGAAGAAATGTGGCCAGAGATTTAGCTCAGTGGTTCCGGCGCCTGTCTTGCAAGCACAAGGACCCGGGTTCAATCCCCACAGTGCCGGGGTGGCTCACGCCTATAATCCCAGCACTCGGGAGGCAGAGGCAGGAGAATTGCTGTGAGTTTGAGGCTGAGCTCAGAGCCAGCCTAAACTACAAAACGAAACCCTGCCTCAAAAAAAAAAAAAAAGAAGAAATCTGATGGTAAAGGTAACACTTGAACTTTGGATCCCAATTCAAAAATTAATTTTACTGAATTCTCCTCATTTCATAGAGAAGGAAACTTTGGCTAACAAAAGCATAATATGCTGTCAAATTACAAAGACCAAAGGAAAATTTTATATTTTCTTTAACCCACTCACTCCTCTATGATCCATAATAAAGGGACATATGTGAATAAAATCAGGGAAATCTGAGTGTGGACTGGTAGGTGTTACACAATACCAAGGTATTTCTGTTAAATTCAGGTATAGTGCACACATTATTGTAGTTATGTAAGAGAATGCTCACTCTGCCAGGTATGGTGGCACATGCCTATCATCCCAGCACTCAGGCTGAGGCTGGAGGATCACTTTGAATTTAAGGCCAGTCTGAACTACATAGGGAGTCCCTATCTCAGAAAATCAAACAAAGAAAGAAAGAAATGGAAATTATGTACATGTATATCAAGGTGAAATAATGTTATCTGGAATTTGTTTTAAAATATTTGGGAAAAGACAAGATGGGAATAAAGTAAATGCGATGAACTACAAGGTTGGCTACATGTGGGTTTGTTATACTCTATGATACATTTGAAACCTTTCACAATAAAAACTTCAAAACTTATTTCAAAAAATACAATGTTGAAGGACCATCTTCCTTCTCCTGCCCCCAGCAGAACCAGCCCTCTCAGTCAGCGCCTAGCTCCAGGGCACACCCCACATGCAGGACTGCAGAGAGGGCAGCACAAGCTCAATGGCCAAGGTACGATCATCAACACATGAGGTCCAATCAGATCGCAAACACACTGCAATTTCTCACCCCTTGCATCAGCAGCCGTGGAACGTCACTGGCCACTGAGAAGGGACCGAGTGGGCTCTTTCTCACCCCTCAGAGCCCTTCCACTTCTAGAGGAATGAAGCAGGTCACTAACTAGATATAAAACCAGCACCCTGGAAAAAACACAATTCTATGGGCAGAGGATTTAGCTCAGTGGTTACAGCGCCTGTCTTGCAAGCACAAGGGCCCGGTAACCACATACAATACTGGGCTTGGAGACTCACACCTGTAATCCCAGCACTCGGGAGGCAGAGGCAGGAGGAGGATTGCTGTGACGTGAGTTTGAGGCTGAGCTCAGGGCCAGCCTGAACTACAAAGCAAGACCCTGTCTCCAAAAAAAAGAAAAAGAAAAAACATGATTTTACTCCCTCCCCAAGAAGTGCATGCAAGTCCACACATGTCAAGACACAGAGACACAGGCAGCCACAGCTTGACCCCAGGACTCTGGACCTGAGCTGGTTTTAACAAGCCTGTGCATCCCAAATGGCTGACTCAGTGTACCTGCCTTCATATCCTACATGCAGCAGATAGCCTTTAAGCTAAATGCCATCTATTTGCCATTTTTTAAATCTATTTACAATATGAGTACCAAGCACGAGTCACAAATCCAGGTCACAGGGAAAATAGTAATGGCCACTACTCACTGAACACCTACTGTGCACTACACACGTTGTCTCAATGAATGAATGTTCAACAACCCTATGGCATAAGTACCATTAACAGTCCCAGTTCACTGATGTAAACTTGAAAAAAAGAGGTTAAGTGATTTGTCCCAGGCCACAAAGTAATGTATAATTATGGGGAAACTGCCAGGGCTCAGAGCAAGGGAGTACAACTTCAGACACTTTAGTCTGGAAGAACAGCTACATTCTTGCCTTCAGTGGAGACAAGTATTCAGAGAGAAGAGGGAGGGAATAATAAATAGCCACACTTGAAAGTTATTAATATACTAGACACTTTGCTCAGGGCTTGGTATACACTACCACACTTTGTTATCTTAGATGATAGATTTGGAAACAGACTAGAAAAAACCAAGTAATTAAATGGATTACATGCCAAAAGTAAGATAAAGGGGGAAAAAAGTAAGACAAGTTGTTTAACCTATTTCCCGGCCTCTAGATGGAATTTACACTAAAACCTTTTCTAAATTCTTAATGTCCACCCTTTTGTAGCAGAAACCAGAAAACTATATAGCTCTCCGCCAACCAGAGCTGATTGCCATAGTAAATCTAAAACACTTCTACACGAACAGACCCAGCTCCTGTTCAGAATGTCACAGAGCATGGGTAACAGATACCTTGAGGTCCAGCTTAGTGTTCACCGGATCCTGCAGTGGAGATTCTGCTGAGGCGCTGGACTCCAACTTGGTGCTCTGCAGAGTGTCCTCCGGTGGCATTTTCATTGCATGGTTGTCTGCAGTGGAGCCAATTCCAAAGAAATCCAGTATCACGACCCAGGTTTGCAATGTAATCAGCACATCCAAGCAGTTAAAATCAACATCAATGCTCCGGTTAACACGATCATAACTGGAGGAGAACTCTGGATGTTTCTTATCCACCAAGAATATATTGATGTGGACCAAGGAATCATCAAATTTACTTTTTCCAACAAGCACCTTGGGCTCATCTACTGTAGGAGATGGAGGTGGGGTCAAGGGATAGTCCTTGTCAAGAACTTCCTTTTGCTTTTTCCGGGACACAGATGTGGGCCTCTGGTACAACTGAAAGACATTAGGAGCTTCCTCCATGTGGGAAGGGAGAGACCGAGGCATATCGGGGTACTCCACATTGGACACTGAAGGGCAAGACTGAGACAGGTATTCTTTCTGCGCTAAGCTGGATGGCTTAGGAGCGCCTCGAGACACCATCAGGTTCTTGTACTTAGAGTCTGGGTTCTTCTCTAATAAGTCTTCCATCAGTAGAGACCGAAGGGCAATCTGAATGGACAGGGTCTGAGGATGATCTTTATTGAACTCCACCTCAAAATCCTGAAACTTCAAACTCACAAGACCTTGGGCTCCCAAAGTCAGATCTCCACTTAGCTGAACTTGGAGCTCAGATATACAAAAGTTGGCTTGAATCTGAGTAAAGGCTTTGGCTTCCTTCACAGACAAGGACTTCTGAGAGGTGCTGGAAAAGCTGGAGTGGCTGAACAATCCATTCTCCTTCCTCTCCACCGAAGGTTCTCCACAGCTACTGAGAGCAGGCAGAGGAGAACTAGGGCAAGGGGAGGAGGCAGCACTGGCTGGAAACTTATTCAGATCTTCACTGTACACAAGGTTGTCCAGTGTCTGCAGAACCTGCTCATAAACGTGCTTGGCTAACACCACCTGAGTTCCAAGGGAAAAATTCAGTTACTCCATTGCTTTTATTTTATTTTTTTCTTTTTTTGAGACAAGGTCTCACTTTGTTGTTCAGGCTGGCCCTGAGCTCAGCCTCAAACTCACATCATAGCAATCCTCCCGCCTCTGCCTCCAGAGATCTGGGATTACAGATGTGAGCCACCACACCTGGCACTGTGGTACATGGTACTGATTGCTGCTGGGTGTGAGTCTCCACGCCCAGTATTGTATGTGGTTACCGGGGATCAAACCTGGGCCCCTGCACTTGCAAGACAGGCGCCGGAACCACTGAGCTAAATCCCCAGCCCCTCCATTGTTTTTATTAACTGCACTCAGGTGGACAGTCCATAAATTTCCACAGTTGCTATTTATGGGTTCCTCACAAGATTTTAAATTAGCTGAAATCAAAGATTATCTCTTTCATTTCTTTTCTGTCCTTTGCTTTGCCTTTTTTTTCTTCAGACAGGGTCTTGCTGTTGTTGTCCAGGCTGATCTTGAACTGACCATGTATCCCAGGTTGACCTTGAACCCACAACAACCCTCCTGCCTCAGCCTCTCAAGTGCTGGGATTACAGCTTCTGTCCTGAACTCTTTCTGCTCTGCCCCTACTCAGAAAGTTCCTCCCTAGTACTTTGTAGAATAATCAACATACAATAAATGTTCAGTAACTATTAACTGTGTGACTGAATCAGCAAAGTCAGTCTTCCTAACCGTGCAAAATAGCTGAAGAAATTGAAGATAATGTTACCTGAAAACCAACGTGGATATACCACTGAACTGAGAAACGAGACTCTTGGCTCTAACACTGGTAATCATCACCAATTAGTAACAACTAATATTCAGTCCTTTTGAAATGATAAGGATCCATAACTACTTGTGTTTTCTCTCTCTTTACTTTCTCATTTTTTAATAATACTCTTTGCTCTGTTCCCTATAAAAGAAAATTTAAGAAGCAGGGGGCTGGGGATTTAGTTCAAGTGGTACTGTGCCTATCTTGCAATCAAAAGGCCCGAGTTTAATCCCTGGTACCAAAAAAATATTTAAGAAAGTGGTATCTCAGATAAGAGACAATCTATGTAGGATTTTTTACAATATTAAATTGCAAAGTTTAATTTTTTTAGCCCACACAAAATAAATCTGTGTATAAGCTCAACTGCCCTGAAATGAAAATCAACTTCATGATTACCTGAACCGGATTGACAAATTTCCCTTCAATCTTCATGATGCTAGCAGCTCCTAGGTCATCTGGAGTAAGGGAGAAAGTCAATTCAGATTCACTCTCTATGGGAATCTTCTCCAGTTTAAACTGGATGGTGGTGTTGTTCAGGATGTGAAAAGCTGGCAGAAGAGAGAGGAAATGATAGGCTATAAACATTAATATCTACTTTGTTATTGCTGTCCAAGAGGAGAGTACATTAAAATAGAGCCCATAAATTACTCTTAAGCCAGGAGAGCAAATTAGCCTGGCTCTGAAGACTCTGGTTGAGAGTAAACTTTAATAACTATCCTAAGACCAAACTAACAAGCAGAGGTACAAGATAAATTGGGGGATGGGAGAGAACACAGTATTTTCACAGCATCTTGTACTTATTAGCTTTAAATATGATCATTCAACATTAATCCCGTACAGAGACTACATTAAGCTTCTCTTAGTAACCCAAACTGATTTTCCAAACCAAATTCCTCATCTTTACCTGGCATTCATTTATAGATGGATCCCATTCAAGAAGCCTAAATCAGAATCAAGGATCATACAAGGAAGGCTCTAACTAAATAACTTTTACCCAAGCAGTGAAAGCAACCTCTGGGCAAGTATATAAATGAATCAGTGAAGTAACATCTGAAAACCAGTAATTTCTTCACCAGTAAATACAGCTGTGCCCCATCCTAGAGCTTACCTGACTGCTGTGGAAGCCAAAACTAACATGGATCCAGAATACAAACACCAGAATTTCATTCCTAGAACCCTGGGCCTACCCATTGCAGAGGATGGGAGGATATCAGCAAAAGAACGTAATATGCACAGACCACATTTCATATTCTGTTTATGTCAATCTCTTTAACTATCTTGGGCTACAGTATTTAAGAAAGATCTGTAGCCCTGCACAAGAAAATCAGATATGCTTGACCAAACCAAACCACGGCTTAACAGAATCAATCCAGCAAAGCATCTTTACACAAGCATTCACCTAATTTCAAAGAGGTGAGACTGAAATCTTTTTTTTTAAGTCCTTATTTTGCCAAAACAGTGTTAAATTTAAAAAAGAAAGAGCCGGGAGAATATAGCTTTGTGGCATCACACCTGTTGGCAAGCACAAGATCCTGAGTTCAATTTCTATTATCAAAAATTACAATAATAATAAAAATTTTAAAAGGTAAAGATATAATAACCTACCAAACGAAGTATTTTATTAAAATCCTACTATGATTCTAAAATATTTCCTGAGGATAATTCTAAAAGAAAATGTTTCATTGTTGCTATTTTTAGCAATATATATTGCAAGAGCAAGGTTTTGAAATTCTAAACAAAATGAAACAGAACATTTATGCTGCTCACCTTGACCTCTGTGCAAAGATTCAAAGAAATCATGTCTTGTGAAGTGGGCTTCCTCCTGACTGTTTACACTGGCAGACCCGGAGGGTGGGGAAAACGTCCGACTTCCTTCAGACCCAGCACTTTCTCTGCCTGCCAACTGAGTGCAATTCAAAGAATATAGTTTAATGTCTTTGATTTCTACCTGCAAACGGTCACTTCTCGATTCATCATCGCCTGCCACAAAATTCTGGATGAATATCTGTCCCAAGTGTCCCACCAACAACTCAGGACTCCCAGGCTTCCGAGGGATGGAAACAACTGGCGATTCAATGTTTATGTTCAAGATTAGCTTCACAGTGTCCGCATGAGATGAAGCTAGGCCAAACCCATAGATTTCGTTTTCCTCCAAGATAAAGGGTTCCCGTGTCTTCCTTGGAGTTTCAAACAATGACACCATCTCACTGTACTCAGCAGTTTTGGTAGCTAACACAGTGGTGACTTTGGTGGCAGCACTTTTCAGCATACTTCGGAAGTTTTCCTCCAGTTCATCCATGGATAAGGTCAACTCTTTCAAGAACTTGGCAGAGTGGTTATAATGCAAGGAAGCCATCTTCAGGTTGAGAAAACACTCCTGTTTAGATTTCTCAACAAGTGTGAAACTCAAAGCTTCAGTAAGGGCTGTGTCTTCCATTCTCACAAACATGGACTCAAAGTACCCAATGTCACTGACAATATTTTCATAGCCTATGGAATTGCCAATGCTAACCACATACTGGTTCTTAACATTATCTTGTGTCAAATCCATAAGCTGTAAACAGCCGAGAGAACCATTCACATCAAAGGTGCTCCCCATTGAGACGTTAACCTTGGTCCCCCCTATACTTGCAGTTGCAATTTTCCTGCCATATTTCTCTCCATTTGCCATTCCTACCGTCCGAAGGAGCAGTAAATTAAGTCTATGGATTTCTACTGCAACCTCAGTGTTTTGTTCATACGTAGACTGATACGTTCCTTGTTCTTGAAAGCTCCTTTCAAAATCAGTCATTAAAGGCTGGGGGCTCACGTCATCCTTTTCCTTGGGGAACGATTTTTGAAGAAAACCAATCAGCTCCACAATTGTCTCTGGATTGAGAATAATATCCAAATTATTTACCTGCAAGGAAATCACCTGAAGAGTGCTATCTAAGTTCATTGATGGGCACTCTGAGCTCACAAACTGATATTCCAATTTAATAAGAGACTCTTGTTCTTTGGTGAGAATTTTTTCAAGTGAAACACTAGTTGCTGATCGGTCATTCGGGGAAGCTACCTCAGTTCCACAGCCCACAATAGGTCCAGAGACGGGAGACTGTGCCCTGCTATCCCGGAGGCTTCCTGTTGGGATATCAAAACTCAGGTTCTTATGAGAGGCCATCAGAAGGTCAAAGTCAGTGCCATAGGTCTGCATGGTGTCCACTAGGAGCAAACCATGAACAGTCAGGGAGATTTCAGCATCATAAGGCCTTTTCACAAAGTGCGCGTTGGTACCAAACACCTTGAGCACAGAAATGTACCGGCCGTTGCTCTCAACACCAAGCTGCATACAGTTAACTTTAAATTCAGCCAAGAGGAGCTGCGATTCCACCAGAACCTCCCGGGTGTGCTGCTCCAGCATCACAATGCTCTGTGTTAAGTTCATGACAGAGTCCTGCAAGCTTCCCCGCTGTGCTTCTTGGGGGAAAATCTTCTCTTTAATCATGGTGTCAGAAGTCCTCATTTCTGGAGTGGTAAGGAGAGCAAAGCAGTTCTTCAGAGCAGATATTTTATCTTCATTGATGTGGATTTTCAAGTCTGGTAAGTTACCTGACAGTACGGCCCCTGGGTACTTGGGATCAGAAGTGTAAATCAGCCTGCGTTCCAACTGGAGGTGAACGTTGAATTTCTCTACCACATGGGTGGGGCCCACATCAATATCCTGAACGTGTTTCCAATTGTCTTTCACACGTCCAACCATGATCTGGAGGTCCATGAATGACAGGGAGTACCTCTCATACATCTTTGTACTCATCAAATGCGCCTGAAGCTGTTCTTCACTGAATTCAACTCCAGAAAAGGGAGGCGTTTTCTCTCCATTGCTGCTGCCTATCTCTGGAGGTGGGGTATTGGGAGGGGTGGCAAGCGGGGTCTTATATTCATCATCACTAAACTGATTCTCCTCACAAGCTGACGCATGCCCACTTTTCCTCCTGGAGTCATCTGCAGATAGAAAAGAAAGTCTCAAAATACATGTCTGCCATTTCCTTCCTCTGTCCCTCACTGTAAGAGTAGAGTAAGTAGAGCTTCAACCAACCCCACTTTTTTTAAAAATGGATGAAAACTCTAATCATTATATTCTATATCTGCCATTTAGTCAAGGTGAATAAATCTATTAATCTGGAAACCAAAACAAGGTAAATGAACCCATATGGCCATGAGAAAAGCTGGAGACCTGCTGGCACACGAGCAGGGGCACTTCTTCCCCAGCTGCTGCCACTGTCACTGTTCCCTCTCTGCTTCTTTACCCTTTCCATTCTCTTAGTGTTCATTCTGTCTCCTGCACTAGAAATGTCCTGAAAGAAGAGAAGCCCCACCTGTCTTGCTTCACACGCTATCGTTAGAGCCCAGACCCCAGCGTGGTGAGCAGAAACTGCTCAGTGAGTGATTTTACACCCATGCGCCACCCTGTCCAACTTCTCTGCAGCTGAGTAAGATGAGAAAACCACAAAACCATCCCTCTGGGCACAGTACACTTTATCCAACCCAACAAGTACTTTCTACAGCTGTCCCATCCTTTTATTCAGGTCTGATTCCCTTCTAACATTCCCCATTAGCACCAAACTTCCCCCTTCTGCTCATGCCCCATACTCTCTTCTCTTTGAGGTTTTCAGAGTAAAGAGAAGGTTGAGATTAGTTAATAAAATTCCCAGTTTCACTGACCTTATGTATCCTCTCATTCTCCCATCCCACCTCAACAAATACTACGTGGATCTAATTATAGTACAAAAATTCCCTTGCAGGTGTTCCTTTATATGCCAGTCATCACAAACAGATTAATGCTCTATCCCTAGAATTAAGTACTGGAAATAATATATATTAAAATACACAATGTCAGCACTCGGGAGGCAGAGACAGGAGGATTGCTGTGATGTGAGTCTGGGGCTGAGCTCAGGGCCAGCCTGAACTACAAAGCGAGACCCTGTCTCAAAAAAAAAAAAAAAAAAAAAAAAAAAAAAAAAAAAAAAAAAAAAAAAAAAAAAAAAAAAAATACACAACGTCAGGATACAAAAACATTTAAAAAATCACTAACTTTTCTACATACTAACAAAGAACTGAAATGAGAAAAACAATTCCATGCACAACTCCTTCCAAAAATACTGAGGAATCAACCTGAGTGAGGATTTAAAGACCTCTACAAACACATAGATAAAATACTGAAGAAACTGAAGACACTAGAAGATGGAAACACCTCCTGTGTGCATGTTGGCAGAGTTAATACCATTAAAATGGCTATTATCACCGAAAGTGATCTACAGGGTCAAGGCACTCCCTGTCAAAATTCCAATGACTCCTAAAATTTATATGGAAATACAAAAGACCTAGATGTCTACCAACTAATAGATAACTAACTAAATGGATAAACAAAATGTGGTATATCCATACAATGAACTATTTATTATTCAGCCAAACACAGGAAAGAAATTCTGATGTATGCTACAACGTGGATGAATATTATGCTAAATAAAAGGCTACCTGTTGTTTCATTCTATTCATATAAAATGTTGGAATAGGCAAGTTCACAGCAATAGAAGAAAAATCAATGGTTGCAAGAAGCAAGAGGAAGAAGATATGGGGAGTAAATGCCAATGAGTTTGGAGGTTTTTTTCAGGGGATGAAAATATGTGGAATTAAGCAGTAGTGACAGTTGCACAATTCTATCAATAAACCAAAAATAACTGAATCATATGTTTCAACTTGTGAGTAAATTATAAAGTCATAGTTTAAAAAATAAAGTAGTTTAAAAAGTATAAAATTATAGTTTAAAAAGTATAAAATTATAGTTTAAAAATTAACAGATAAACAGACCTGGCGATACATCCAGCAATTCTAGCATTCAGGAAGCTGAGACAGGAGGATCACCATGAGTTTAAGCCCAGACTGAACTATCTGAGACACTGTCTTCAAACAAAACAAAACAAAGACAACAGATGGAAGTACAGCAGTGGAGGCCATCAGCAATGGCCCCCAACAAGAAGGCAATGATGGGCAGCAAGAGCCCAGAGGAAAAGGATGAGTCTTGTGCCAGAGTTTCCTGAAGAGCAGGCAATCTGGGAAGCTTTTAATCTCTTTAATGCTGATGGGATCAGAACTACCAATACTAGGGAACTAAAAAAGATGGCAATGAGACCCCTGGGCTTGAACCCAAGAAAGAAAATGATAAGCAAAACTGAAAGGGAGGAGTCAGGGCAAGTGAATATTAGTGACTTTTTACAGTGATGATTGAGAAAATGCCTGAGAAAGATATCAAGGAAGAAATCCTGAAAACTTCCAAGCTTTTCCCTGACGACACTGGGAAGACAGGGAAGGTAGGTGGACAAATGGGGAGCTGCAGGAAATGACTGGTGAAGCTCATCAGGACAGAGATGGAGATGGAGAAGTCAACGAGCAAGAGCCCCTGCACAAAAGCCTCTGTTAAAATCAGCCTCTTCTGCTACAAGCATATGACTAGACCTGGTACCTGCCACATGTGAAATCTGGCTTTTGGGATTTCTCTCCTATCTGCCATTTTCCTGTTTAATTTTAGCCATGACCTTGAAGCTAATTTAGTTTTTTAACCTTGAAGCTAATTTAGACTTATAGAAACATTCTTTAAATATTTTATATTAAAGTGCTTTGTAAAATTAAAAAGTAATAAGATAACTGAAGTTTTAAGTGTGACACATATTTATATGTATTTATATTTATAATTATATTTATATTTATATTATCTGGCTAGAGATGTAGCTTAGCGGTTGAGTACTTGCCTAGTATGTATGCACAAGGCTGTAGGCTCAATCGCCAGTACCATAATGTAAAATACCATAACATGAAAGTTACATAAACTTTTTGCTAAATGTTACTTAAAACAGCCCACTGATGTATGTCTTCATTACTTCACAATGGCACTATACCTTGGGTATTTGTCAGCAGCATTCTTCCTAGATCCACAACAACTAACACAGGATTCTTAAACTTGAAATCATCAGGAAATATCACCTGCGGGGCAGAAATATCCAGGCGCACAGTCCACCGCTTACTCTCCTCCTGTGAAAATAAATTATCTCAGTTACATCACTGCCAAACACGCCTGCTGAGCTGCACAGATTTACAGCAGAGTTCTAGATCTCCTGAGAGCCCAGCCAGGGTTATGAGGGGACACAGTGTCCGTGTGATTAGAGAAAGTTTCAGATCGAAGTTTAAAACGATTCAGGATTAGAGATACTACTACAAGCAAATGACTGAAATGGAAGAAAAAAAACTAGCAAAACACTGATTCAAGGGGTTGTTTGTATTTTCATGGTCAGTGATTTTAAATATTTTTGTTTCTGGAGGTTTGCCTGGGATACACGTGAGCTCAGGGCCAGCCTGAACTACAAAGCGAGACTCTGTCTCAAAAAAAAACACATTAGCCTACAGCATATCTACATAAAAAGCTAATTTATAATAATGTTATTAGAAAGAACCCTGCATTGCTTACAATATGAAGATGATACTACCACAACTTGTATCAAAACACACATAAAATGCAGGACCCGTTATGCATCCCACATGGGAAATCCCTGGGTTCTCTCCAGGAACACCTCTGCCAACCTGTCCATCTCTCCAACTGCCCCACCTACTGTTATATCTGGGTACTGCACTGATGCACCACAGTCTGTCTGGACTGGAACTATAAGAATGCTTCTGGGTTCTCTCCCTGTCTAGGGTACCATCACATCAGATGGCACCCAACATCACATCAGATGGCACCCAACATCACAAAGCAACCACCATGAACTGGAATAGAAGGTGGGCGCTATTCTATCTGTTTATATTCTGATAGCAGTTAAGTAATAAGGAGAAGATTATAAGTGAAATATTCATAGAATATCAGGTCTGGAAAATGGAAAAAAATGAGTCCTGAAAACATTCCCAGATTGGTACCAGGAAGAAACAGGATCTAGTAACATCTATTTGTGTCTTTTTTAAATTAAACTTTGGGCCATTCATGATGGTACACACTTATAATCCCAACACCCAGAAGGCTGAGGCAGGAGGCTAGCCAAAGGTTCAAGTCCAGCCTAAACTATATACCAAGACCTTGTCTCAAAAAATCAGATAGACAGGGCCGGGGATTTAGCTCAGTGGTTCCAGTACCTGCCTTGCAAGTGCAAGGGCCCAGGTCCAATCCCCAGCAACCACATACAACAATGCCAGACATCGTAATTCATACGCACCAGCAGTCAGAACCACATACCACAGTGCCAGGCGTGGTGGCTCACACCTATAATTCCAGCACTTGGGAGGCAGAGGCAGGAGTATTGCTGTGAGTTCAAGTCTGAGCTCAGGGCCAGCCTGAACTACAAAAGCAAGACACTGTCTTAAAAAAAAAATCAGACAAATAGAAAGAAAACTATGATTGCGAGAAACATGAAATTTTCTTTCCATGGTAGTTTGAAAAGGGTTTTATTTTTCATTTTCAGTATAACTGGTAAACTAAGCCTGCTAAAAGTAGGTAACTTGTTAGAAAAAATGCTCAACTCCTACACCCCTACAACAATGTTACATGCAACTACTTACAATGAAATCTCCCACTAGTAAACGATCAAGCGTTTGTCGGATTTCTGCCTTAGTCTGCATTTTCAGCTTGTTATACTGTCTTCGAGCAGCTTCAGCCACTCTCAGTTCAAGTTCAGACTGATAACCAAACCCTGCAAAATTGAAAATATACAGAAGAGTCAAAATTTCCAAATGGCAGGATAGATAAAAATGTTTCAGAGTCTATATAAGAATAATCACCAAAGCTAAAAAACAATCAGTAACAATAACTGCCCCTTACTCAACATTTTGTAACACAAGCAGGAGGCAAATATGGGTGGTGGGTAGCCATGGGGAGAAAAGAGGCACACATGGGAAAGGTTCCTAAGTCATTCATTTTTTGAAGCATTTTCTGAAAGACTTCCAAAACTACTCATTTCAAAATTCTTTTTAAGGGCTGAGAATTTAGCTCAGTGGTTCCAGTGCCTGTCTTCCAAGTGCAAGGATCAGGGTTCGATCCCTGGTAACCACAAACAACAATGCCAGGAATGGAGACTCACACCCACCAGGAATCAGTACCATATACCACAGTGCCAGGAATAGTGGCTCATGCCTATAATCCCAGCACTTGGGAGGCAGAGGCAGGAGGACTGCTGTGAGTTCCAGGTTCACCTGGGGTACACAGTGAGCTCAGGACCAGCCTGAACTACAATGCAAGACCCTGCCCTCCCCCAAAAGAAACAAAATTCTTATTAAACAGGAGATTACATGGAAAGATTAAAAATGCAATTCAGAAGGAAATGCCTTCTGTATTCCATCAGTAACAGACCAAAGAAGCCACAATATTCATGGCTACTGTTTACATGAAAAAATAAAATACGGACATAGATTTTTCCAAAGACAAGACTGTCCACAGTCATGTGTTTCAACTCAGTAACTGAAGAACACTCTATTCACTTATTCTGTAGGCTTTTTCTACCGCTGTTGAATCATTAGAATATATAATAACCTTGTCCAAAGCACCAGAAATGACAAGAAAGATGTTTTTAATATGTAACATAAGATCAAACAAAAAAGTTAACCTGAGGTATGAACCTTTCCCTTGTAGAAAAAGTCTGCTACTTTTTTAATGGCTTGGGGGTTATAGATGATATTCAGGGGTCTCGTGCTGACATGAAGACGCCTCTCAAAATGACTGTGCACTGGGTTTCTCTCATATAGCATCTCAAACACTGGGTCATTTGGATCTGCAGCTACAGAAAGAACAAAGAAAGAAAATGGAACACAGCAAAAACAACTGCTTTATTCTTAATAAACCTATGAAGAATCCTGGCCTGGAGGGAGGGGGCTCTAAACTAGCCCACAATTATGCATACTTTAAAGTGCCATGTAAGTATTGACTCTAATTTTCAACAGGAATCATGAAGACTAAGCGGTATTTGCCCTAACCAAGGCTCCAGGGTCCTTGCAACATTGCCCCAGCTACACCCCAATCAATAGCCCACACAAAACCACACAGCAAACCACTGTGTTAAAAACAGAAAACACTCCCTCTTCTATTACTGATGAAAATCCAGCAATCTGTAATAGTGACATTTTTAAGGATGAGTTTTAAGATTGTATAACAAAGGAAACAAAGCTTATGTATATAGAGAACGGAGGATGGTAGGGAGGGCAGGGGAATGGCAAAAAATGAAAATCAAGATGTGTCATAGAATGGACAAACTCTCTATGGTGAATGTGATCATAATGTACATATAAAATGTACTAATGAAATCAATTTTAAAAAAGAAAAAGAATGTATAACAAATTACCAGGATACTGATCACTTCTGTCTGTTGATGTGGTTTGGAGACCAAAAGACTGTGAGACTCTGCCAACTTCTTTTTGCTATTAAACACACATATAAAAATGCATCAGTGTCATCAGATCATAATTCACATCCTACATACATGAGCCATGCCAATGTAGTATACACTGCACCAGGAAAGACCAGAGGAGGAAACATAACTTCTTCCTTAGTCAGAAGAGAATGTACAATGTACACTCACCTGCATTTTACCCTTTCGCAACACTCTTCCTCAGCACACTGAATGGGAATTTACTTCATACTGGATCACTGAGTACTTTCAGGTTTGTTCAGCTTTGTGTCTTTTTCCAAACCTATTCAAGCCAAGTCTTGCCCTCTGACCACTGACAATATTCTACCTGGCACTCAGCACTTTTCATGAATGATTGCTAAACAAGTATTATATGTTTCACTTTTTAAACTTGACATATGTTCTCACCCGCTCCACGGTCATCCCCTATCATCTGAAAGGAATTATGGGCAGAATAAATGGCTATAGATCCAAATATTTGGATCACCCTATGGCTAGTCTAATAAGGTCAAATATCTTATCATTAATACAACCTATTATGTATCAGAGAGAACTTGAGATCATTCTCTTTTAGAATCCTGGAGTGATGGGATTTCTTACTTATGACTATGGGGTCAAAACAAATGAATATAACTGGCAGATAGGAAGGTAATTCCAACACTGACATTGGATTGTAGAACGTAGTGGTGCATATGGCATTTTCTTCCAAAACAGACCAAACAGTTCCATGATAGCTTCACCACCAGAGAAGAAGAAAGCATAGCTGTAAATCTTAGCAACACCTGCTCCAAAATCTTAAGAACTTACCTGGCCACCCCCATCTGTCTCAAGATGCTCAAATATTAGAAACAATCAAGTTAATGCTACTCACTACCTAAAATCAGACCATAATTACTAACCCCCTTGCTAAATCTGCCTTGCCACTATTGTACATACCGGGTTAGGAAAGACCAAAAGAGGAAACATAGTTCCTTCTGTAGCTAGGTCTCGAAGAAACAGTCCACCCAATCGGACTAAAAGCAAGGAGGAATTTCTTCGAGGAAGAGATTCTGCTAGTAGTTTTACATCTACAAAAACATAAATGTAAGAGTTGTTATTATGACATTAATTGCTTAACATATTTCTAAAAGTATTAGATATATTTTTTAAAGCACTTTATAAGCTATGAACAATTTTTCCATGAAATTAGAACCAAAATAAATCTGCTGGCTATCTCTCTACTTACAAAAATATAGGACTTTTGGGGGCCGGAGAGTTAGCTCAGTGGTTCTGGCGCCTGTCTTGCAAGCACAAAGATCCGGGTTCGATCCCCGGTAACCACATACCATACTGGGTGTGGAGACTCACACCCAGCAGCAACCAGTACCACATACCACAGCACCAGGTGTGGTGGTTCACACCTGTAATCCCAGCACTGGGGAGGCAGAGGCAGGAGGATTGCTGTGATGTGAGTTGGAGACTGAGCTCAGGGCCAGCCTGAACCACAAAGTGAGACCCTGTCTCAAAAAAACAAGACTTTTGGAAGTTTCCCAACAGGATTACTTTTAAAAATATGCTCATTCAACTAAGTTCCTTAAGCTACTGAGGCATCTCAAACAAACTGCTATTTCCAGAAATGAAAAATTACTGAGATGTCCATACCACTGAGAATTTAACTATCTACCTTTAATTAATAGTCCCAAAAAGCACTCAAATACATGTGACCTCCTGATTCATGAGCTTTGGACGTATATATTCATCTTCTCATTGAAATTTATCTGTAACCTCAAAAATCAATACTTGTGGTGCTTTTTTGATCAGTTAGACACAGCTGCAAAAATTGTATCATCCAGTATGTACATTCCCCGCTGAGTTCAAACAAGACAGCACTGAGGTGCCTGGTGTCAGTCCCCATACTCTGAACAGCATCACTTTGCGGCTCCCTCTAGGGCTCTACTGTTTGCCTTTTCTGTGTTTTTTCGTTCATGATCTTGCCATTTAAAATGACAGAGCTCCTGCCCAATATGCAAATAAATAAATTCAATGAAATAGTCGAGTAGAGTGCAACCATGCTATACAGTGTCCCTAAGTGTGAGAAGGCTGTTATGCACTTTAGTTCAAAAATATTACTTTAGAGCACTGGGTGTGGTAGTGCACACCTATTATCTCAGCACTCAGGAGGACGAAGCAGGAGAAACACTGTGAGTTCAAGGCCAGCATGGGCCACACAGTGCATTCAAAACTAGTCTGAACTACAAAGCAAGACCCTCAAAACAACAAAAAGAGGACTGGGGATTTAGCTCAGTGGCACTTCCACCTGCCTGCCACAAGGTTGTGAGTACAATACCCACTACTACAAAAAAAAAAAAGAAAGAAGGGTAGGTAGGGAGTAGAAAAAAATGAGAATAAAGTCATGCCATATACTGATACAAATTGTCAATGTTGAGTGTGATCATGAAATGTATATAAAATGTACCTACTTCACAATAAAAAAAGAAAAAATATTATATTAGGTAGGCTTTGTTTGGATATAAATTATAGTCTTGCAAGACATTCATGTTAACACCAGATACAGACACAAACACACAGACATACATTCACATGTAAACTTCCTTTCCATAAGTTTTTATAGTGGGGACTGAACCTAGTGCACACTAAACAAGCACCCTACAATTGCATTTTTGATCTTTATTTTAAAATTTTGAGATAAGGTCTCATTAATTTGCCCAGGTTGGCCTTCTACTTGCAATCCTCCTGTCTCAGCCTCCTGAATAGAAGGGGCTATAGGCATGTGCCCCACACCAAGTTTAAAGGTATCTTTAAACTGCTGGGGATGTAGCTCAGTGGTGCCACACCTGCCTGGCAAGCATAACGTCCTGGGTAGAATCCCCAGTACCTAAAAAAGAAGATATCTTCAAACACATTAAAAAGAAAAGCCTACATATTAACTGATTGAGGAATAGTATGCTCAGAGGCTCACAAGACTAACCTTGAACTTCCCTCAGCACAGTGGTTCAGTCCATGTTTGTGGTGATTTTCTAGATCATAGCCACCACAAATAATGAGCCTCACCCACGTCCTCGCACCTAGGAGGCGATGGCAGCAACTGGTTCTTGGGGACAGTACCTGAAAACTCAAGCTGCATGAAAGCACTTTCGTTCCTCTGAGGGGTTCCTTGCTCCTTGTGTAGCAGTGTCACTGTACCGCGCTGCAGCTGCACATTCAGCTTGGCAAAGACATGATCTCGCTTTGTGTATGTGTTCATACACGAGGCATCTGCAGTGGGGTCAAAAAATTCCTCGGTGCCTACACAACAAGGAGAACAGGTTGGAAGAAAAACTGTGGGAAAATAAAAAAAGAGGCACAACCAGGACACTAATCACAGCAGTGACCATTTTACCCTTTTTAAAGAAAGGAAATCAGAGGCATAGATTACCACTGTAACAGCTAATGCAAAATAATCTTAACTGTTTTAGGAGGGCTCTTGTCAATGTATCAAAACAAACGACATAGTATTCACAATAAAATCAATATGAGGCTGCACTGGCCACTAGAGTGAAATGGCCTGCCTGGGCTGTCTAGGATAATAGCCACCAAGGACACATGGCTTCTGAGCACTTGTGACACAGGTGGCGAGTGCAATTAAGAAACTAAATTTTAGCGCCAAGGATTTAGCTCAGTGGTTCCAGCACCTGTCTTGCAAGCACAAGAGCCCAGGTTCTACTGCCCGGTAACCACATATAATACTGGGTGTAGTGACTCATGCCCAACAGCAATCAGTACCACATACCACAGTACCGGGCGTGGTGGCTCACATCTGTAATCCCAGCACTCCGGAGGCAGAGGCAGGAAGATTGCTGTGATGTGAGTTTGAGGCTGAGCTCAGGGCCAGCCAGAACTACAAGAAACTAAATTTTATTTCTATTTAATTATAATTAACTTCAATAACCATGTGTGACTATGGCTCTCATACTGAACATCTCAGGTTCCAAAAGTGCTTCTGACTGGTATTCAAACCCTAGAGTTCTTATGATTTGAATAAGTGAACATGTTCAATTCAGTTTTCTGAAAATGGTTGCCACTCACATCTCCCCAAAACTGTCACAGTGTTCATTAGTAGTCATAGCCTTGCCTCGCCTCAACATTTCTTCTGTCTCCACACAATATAAAACAACACATTTTCTACTGTTCTGCGAGTTAAGTCTGAAAAGGACCGCAGGCCCCCTGCACAAACAACAGCCCAAGTTTCATGAACCAAGTATTTCCATCTGTGGTGGTGAGGGGTACATACAGCCTGGCACCCAGCGTACCCAGGATCTCTTCAGGGATCCACTGCTCCTGCTGCTCTGCTGAGAGTCCCTCCACCGCCTTGCCCTCAGGGGTCTGCTGCCCATACCAGCCGCCCCAGCCAGGGAACCAGGACTGCAGGTACTGCAGCATCCCGCTGCCTCCGCCTCCACTGCCATCTGGGTCTGCAAGAGACTCTCCTGGAGAATCGAGCTGAGGTTCTCGAAGACTCTGCAATTGCAATGGGCACAAGTGGGCACCAAAGGGCAACAGCAGGCAGCACGGTGCTCTGAGCTCTGTCTGTCCCAGACAGGAGCCAAAGTGCTCACAGTACCCTGCAGCTGAAGAAATCTGCTCTATAGGGTTTCTTACCTCTGCTAGCTCTTCTTGCTTATAAAAGCGATCATGAACCAGTTCACGCAGAATCTTCAATTCCTCAAAGCTCTGCTCCTCCTCAATCCGACACATCTCCTCCTATTTGGATGAAAGCAAATCAAACAAAATCAGACCCTGTAGCTCCAGAAGCAGTGGACAGCCTCACAAATGATTAGTGGCAGCTCTAAGAAACCTACTGGCCCCACATTCCTAGTGAAGACTAAGAAACAGGATAAACAGCTACTAATGCAAATGCTATGCCAAGTGTAATCACATTTTCCCTATAATCTAAAAGATTTTACTTGGTCTCAAAAACACCACTGACAAGTCTCAGAGTTTCTACAACTAACAGTAGGTAGAAAGGACACAAAAAACAGACTGGATTTTCAGTGCCCCCTACAGTACACGTCCAGCAATATCCTACTATGTTACCCACGATGCCTCACTTCACACACACTGAACTGACTGAGGTCAGCAACATGAGCAAACGGGTGACTGCCCTTCTGACCTTGAGCTGAGGAACCTGAAGACCAAGTTTACACAGGAAGTGTGTGACCCACTAGCACCTTCATGTTTCATACAGTGTACTAGCAACAACATGATTATCTTGACTAGCTTCATACTAGTTAGGAAAAGCCAATGATAGTTGGCAACATGCCAAACTTAAAAACAAAGTAAGAGCCAGGCATCATTCAGTGATAGAACTAGGAATGGATCACCTGCTAGAACCCTGTGGTGGTTACAGGGCCTCTGGCCCACAGGTACACCCAGGTGAGCTAGCCTCTACCACCTACAGCACCTATTCTGCCTCACTTTGCCTCACTTCTACCATCCCCCCAACTCTACCCCTACCATCAACAAAGGGAGCAAATAAAAAGCAGGTTAATGAAGTCAACCAGAGCTCCTGAAAATATAGGCCAAAGGCCACAGTGCTCAGTTACAGACTTGAGGGGAAAAAATTAGGACAGGGATCAAGCTATGAACTGACATAGGAGACTTGCACACAGAAATGCAGGACAGGTTGTAGGTACAAGTGTCTAGCAAGACCATGGCCATCTCCTCTCCCTCCTACCCCACAGCCTGGCTCTCTTCAGGGAGCAGAGAGAAAAGGATGCTTCTAGCCAGGTTGAGGTCTTCCAAGCACTTCACCCCATTTTGCTTTCACAGATACATCTCCACCTGCCTTCCCTCTGAATGGAAAGAAACACAAAGCAACAGTCCACTCACCTTGTCATCTGCAGACAGTAAGCCTCCTTTCAACTTGCTGAAATATTTGTCAGTGTAAAATACAGCATCACGGGCACGGTGCAACAGGAAGTCCCAGGTACAACGCTTCCGCTGCTCTCTGATCTCATACAAGTTAGCATTCAGAGCAAAATACCACCATTCTCGGCAGCTGAAACAGTCCACAATAATGTATCACTTCTCATAACACAGCAATTGCAATACTATCGATCCAAGGCAATCCATACGATACCACTTCTTCTCCATGACATTTTCTCTCTTACCTGCCATCAATTTATGTCCAGGTCATTATAATATTAAGCTAAAACAATATGCATGAAAAGTAAATCAGCTACCAATAACACCAAACAACAGATCCCTGTTACACATCAATAATGACAGTATTCCACTGGCTTGTATTACATTGTGTAAGTTCCCTTCACTGAGAGAAAATCAAATGTTGTCAGTGAGCCAAATATTACCTCTTAGTAATTACCATAGGCTTGACCACTAAAGACTGTAAACTGGTGGTGCAGTGACTTTCCAGCATGCACGAGGTGAGTGGGGGGATTAAATTGAATTTCTAGAAAAATACATAGAAACATAAGTTTAATGTATCAGGGACCAGGGATTTGGCCACAGAGCCTGCCTGGTGGCAACAAGGTCCTCAGTTTGATCCCTGGTACAAAAAACAAAAAGTTTTAATGTATCTGACTGGTCAAGTTTATCACTAGAACAGGAAAGATTTATTTTTGTTACGGCATTACAAACTGCAATATAATGGACATAAACATTAACCTAACAGCCTAGGAGAAAAGACATTAAAAAGCAGAATCAGGCCAGGCATGGTTGCACCGGCCTGTAATTGCAGCTCTGGGGAGGCTGAAGCAGGAAAAGCATTGCAAGTTCAAGGCCACCCTGGGCTACAAAACAAAAACCTGTCTCAAAAATATAAAAAAAAAAAATTTACAAAGTAGCACCCAGGGATTTAGCTCAGGGGCACCACACCTACCTCAAAAGCACAAGGTTCTGACCAATCCCTGATAAAGCAGTGGTATGGATACAGGATCAGGGACGGGGCTGTATCTCAGTGGTATAACACTTGCTTAATATGTGCATGGCACTGGTAGTTAAAAAAAAAAAAAAAAAGGAAAGAGAAAAAGAATATTACAGAGGATATTCACTGCACCCACCTAATGAACATCAAGTATCCTGCCAAACTACACCAAAAGAATGTCACTGCATGTGCTCCAGAAGTAAATTTTAATTGAATAAATATACAATAAGAACATCAGTAATTACAATAGGAATGACACTGTAAGGACCAAAAAAACCAACTATCTATAAAGGACAATGAGGCATTATTTCCAGTCTATTTTTATTTTTCATTTTTTTGGCAGTACCAGGGATTGAACTTGGGCCCTGTGTTTCCAAGTTAGATACAGTACCACTTGAGCTAAATCCCCGGCCCACTCCAGTCTGTATTTTCAAAAGAACAGCATATGCTATAAATTACACTTTATATACAACATGTATATGCCCTTACTTCTTAGAGATTGCCATCTTTGGTTTCCACTTCCGGAACTTCACCTGCCTCTCCTTCCGTTCCAGTTCCTTCAGGAATTCCATGATCTGCCTGTACTGTAGCTTTTGGTGACAGATTAAGAGATTCTAGGTTAGAACAGACTTTTTTTTTTAAAGTTTTTTTTTTAAAACAGTCTCTCTTTGTAGTTCAGTCTGGTCCTGAACTCAGCCTTAAACTCAGCAATCCTCCTGTCTCTTCTCCCTAGTGCTGGCATTACAGGCGTGGGCCACCACACCCAGCACTGTGGTTTGTGGTACTGATTGCTGGTGGGCTGAGTCACCACACCTGGTATGGTTGTACTGATTCCTGGGGGCCCTACACTTGCAAGGCAGGCGCTGGAACCACTGAGCTAAATCTCCGGCCATTAGAACAGATTTGGTTATTCTACTCAGTTAAGACCTGCACACAGTAAGAATAATTCATACTAGTCAATCTACTGGCCTGAAATCTGATGTACTGGAACACATGTTTCTCTGACAGTTAATATCTATATTTACTGAATTTCTTAAATTCTTTGCTTAGCATTTAACATCAGATCAAAACTAAACTGAGATGAAGCCAATTTAATTATAACAGAAAGTGGGTTTCACATGGAACACAGCTGGGATCAGCAAGGAAACGGGCTCCTGGCCCCAGCTAGCATGTTCCTTCCTGCTGAAGACTGCTCAGTCTGGAGCCCTGCTTGAACATGTTCCCTTCCTTACCACGTATGAGACTGAAGGTACCTGGGAGAGCTTCAAGGGAATGGTCTCCAGCTGAATGTCACACTCAATTCGAGGGCTGTGCCGGGACTGCAGAGGCTCCTTGGAGCAGTTTCTCTTCAAGAGTGCAGAGGTGCACACAGGCTCAAGGATGTAGTGGTGACTGCGGCTCTCCATGCTCTTCGCCATGGCCTCCTGCACGTCACAAGAACACCTGCTCTGTTCAGGCTGGCCTTGCTGCCACACCTCGCTTTCTGAGAAAGCTGCAATTCCATGACAGTCATAAAACTGCATCATAATAGCAAATGTTCCCCAATCTACAATGTGTGATATCAGAACCCAGAAGTAATATAAAATTGCATTCTAAAACTCACCTGTGTTTTAGTGTTTCTTATATTTCCCATGGGTAATGCATTTACATGGTTTAAAATTTGAAAGGTAAAAAAGATGAACTGACACCGTCCTACCCTCATCTGACTGGGGGCGACCAGCGTCTAGCTCTACCTGGGGCACTCTATACATACTGAACTCAGGCAAATCTGTAAATTCTGTTTTCCTACACAAATGCTATAAAACCTGCTTGCCTTCAATGCTTAAAATGTTAATGTTTTATGTTAAAAGACTATTTCATATTTATTCATCATAAAGATTTCCCCTTCATTCTAAACAGCTGCATAATTTTCTACGATAAGGAAAATAGTATTTGTTTAACAGAATTTGCAAAACTAAAACCATTCTGCACAATAGCCTACAAGCCAAAGACAACCTTGGGTGAAAGAAAGTGAGTCATTTTTCCCCACTTCACTTGTACCACCTACAATTTCTTTTAAAAAAAGATCAATCTAAGCTATTTTTATCCTCTGCAACAGTTAACACTTTATACCTGATGACTTTAAACTTTTTAAGTATCTCTCAGAGGAATGCCAACAGAGGTGCCACTTCAACACACAATGCAAGAGAGCTCCTCTTTAAGAATGAGAACTGGCTAGACATGGTAGCATACACTTCTAATCCTAGCTACTCAGGAGGCGGAGATGGGAAGATCACAAGACCAGGCTAGGCAATTCAAGAAGACACTGTTTCACAAGGTTAAAAAAGGGCTGAGGAAGTAACTCCTGCAAACCCCTCAGTTTGATCAATCCTGAGTACCACCACCAAAAAAAAAAAAAAAAAAAGATCTGTGAACTCTGTCTGGCTAAAATCCAGATGCCTACCACATGGTGACAAAGAGAATATACAAGTACAGTACATCATGTGCTAAAAGCAAAATATAAGCCAGCAATACCAGCATATCTTAAAAATATGTCAAGGGGTGGGAATGTAGCTGATGGTAGATTCCAGCACTTGCCTGGTATGTATTAGGTCACTGGTTCACACTGAGAAAGACAGACAGACAGAGACAAGACAAACCTACATCACTTAAAGTTACCTTACAGTGATGCCTAGGGAAGAAGAGAGGACAGGAAATCAGTTGCAGAAGAAAATAACCTGCAAGGCAATGACCCTATAGCACTTTCCTTGAGGCTCTCCTGCAATAAAGCTCTTTACCAGAACCATACCTGTAACTCCACCTGTGGCAAATCCCCCAGCAGTGTGCAGTCAGCGTCCCAGTAGATGCTGAAATCTGCCACATCTAATCGTTTTTTCCGCATTAGTTTCTGTACCTAGGGGAGAAAGACAGGAAAGGAAATAGGATGACTGGCTTTACTCACAAAGATATTAATGTAATTAACAAACTACATGAGAAACACAAGGTACTTTGCAAAAATACGAAACTGAACTAAAATATGACTCTGCCCTTTCAGAGACTAAAATCTCACCAGCCAGGGATACAAACAGGCACATAAATAATTTTAATTATGCAGAAAAAAGAGAAAGCATAGATAAGATGTATGAGCAAACAGAAAAGAAAATGTCACTGTACAGATAAAGTGTCAAAATATGTCTACATCTCTCACACACAGTTACATAATAGGAAAGAAATGGGTTGATACAAAAGGCCCAACATCATCAGGGGATAGAGGGTACATCTATTTATCTGGACCTCTGGGTGGTTCCAGGGACAGTGCAGGTATGTGTGTGTGAATACATAGTTAGAGTGGGAAATGAGTTAGGTGCAGTACTGAGAAAAGTATCTTAGAATCTTACTAGGGACACTGGCTAGATAGTGTCCTCTAATCCCAGGAGAAATCACATCTGCCCACAAGTCGTGAATGTAACATTATTTGAAAACAGGACCCTAGTAGAGGTAATCAAGTTAAAATGAGGCCATGCTGAATGAGTGTAAGTCCCAATCTGAAGAGTGGTGTCTTTATCAGAAAAAAACACGCAAAGGGGAGAAGGCCTGGGAAGACAAAGGAGGAGATCGGAGTAAGGCATCTGCAAGCCAAGTAATGTGAAGCATTTCCAGCAACCACCCAGCACTGGAGGCAAGGGGCAGACCTTCCCCCAGAGGTTGCAAAAGGAACCTTGTAATTTCAGATTTCTAGCTTCCAGAACTCAAGAATAAATTTCTGTTGTTTTAAGCTAGCCAGTCTGTAGAAATGTGTTATGGGGGCCCATGAAAATAAAGACACCAGGAAGAGAAGTTTATATCAAACTGATGAGTTTGGGCTTCACACTTTGAGTGTCACAGAGCCACTCAGTATGGACTACCTGGTTGGCTGGTTGGTTGGTTGCTTCTGGCAGAAGGAAATGAACACAATAAGCACTTGAGCTATGTACCCAGCCCCTTTTATTTTATTTGGAGACAAGATCTTGCTAAATTGCCTCGCCTATCCCCAAACATGTAATCCTTCTGAGTTAGGATATGTAAAGCACTAGCGGCCATTCCAAGCATGTTTAAAAGGCTCAAAAGCTACTAGTTATTGTTTGTTTTGTTAAATGAAAATTACATGAAATCACTGTTTGGGGGTAGGGTTACATACTGGACCCTAGCAGACCAGACTACAAGTCAGAATGGAGTCACTATGCTAACGTTCCACTTCACTGAAACTATGCTGTTTATCTGACCCTCCTCAAACCAGGAGAAATGAGCCACACCAGCTGAATTTTCCAGTCACACTAGTGTCAACTGGTGTGACAATGAAGTTTTCCTTTCTTCTATCCTCACTTCTTTTATTCCTGATACAATGTAACCTGAAGAAATTTGATGCTAACTAATGTTATTTTTCAATTGTTCTGTCCTAACTTACAAATAAAGTAATTTGAAAGGACCCATCAACTTGTTTGCTTTTTGTTTCTGTTTTCCTCAGCCCTTCTCTGTTTATAACACCAACCTCTTCTGCTCAGCCCATCAAAA